>JAVYIG010008429.1:0-89453 GCA_035222895.1 Strongylocentrotus droebachiensis
CCCCTAAGAAATCCTGGATCAGTGCCTGGTATGCAGCCCTGCACATCAACAGGAGTCAACTTTTCCCTCTTTCTTTTAATATCAATTTTTATTGCTCCAATTGCCATTGATTTTGATCAATCGCGAGTCCTTGAATCAAGCACGAGCTATACAATCATATATCTCTCTATCATTAGCGCTCCCTCTCTCTCCCCACCCCCTTGTTTTTTTTTTCTCTCTCTCTCTCTCTCTCTATATATATATATATGTTTTCATTGAAAAAACAATACAAAATATTCAAACAACAAAAATAGTTTATGATATAGTTGATTTACATAAAATAGGAAAACTGAAATAGAGATAAAAAAAAAAAAAAAAGAGATATTATTGCAGAATTGCAAGTATGGAGGATAATCAAAATATCAAGATAAATGCAAAGGACAACTCTCTAGGTGTCTCCCCTCTCTCTCTCTCTCTCTCTCTGTCTCTCTGTCTTATTTTTGGAGCTCCAATAAATATCAATCTAAAAATAAGTTGCGATCTATTCATATAATTGCAATCACGAATTTGTTTAAGACGCGTGCCCACTTATTTGAAACTCACCACCTTGACCACAGCAAAGCAATAGCTCTTCCAGTGAAATTATGAAGAGGAAAGGGGTGGAGCCCTCCCTGGATGGAAAAGGGGTGGGGGTGAAATGTATCTTGCCATCGTTTCACGAAAATACAAGTTCACCGACACCCCTGTCAAACGCGTTAATTTCAATACTCGCGTTTTGATAAGATGTCAGCGAGCTTGTACTTTAATATGATACTTTCAGGAAACGCTACCCTGCATGCCATAGATCCAATGCAAATTTGGCTGGGGCTTGGGGGGGGGGGGCAGGCTGAGGAGGGGGGCTTCGACAGCTTTTACTTTCGCTTGATACGTCACATTTATCATCTCATGGGATCATACTTTGCCCGTCTTCTTCCACAGAACCGACAAGATCTTGATGAGGCCCAGAATGGTAATCAATTGCATAATATAGGTTGAACTACACATATTACCTAGATACCTGACTGATTAATTTAGCTTGTGATGCGATAGTCCATTCAGCTTTGAAAGCAGTCTAGAGTAATAATGTCCATCTATGATTTTTTTGTGGTACAACTTGACAGGCATAATCAGTGAATCTACCAGTGAACTATCAAGGTCACCATGCATCCACAGAGAATCTCGACTTCACACTTTCTTGCCAGGTTTCTTCTGGGGCGAGCCACCTTTAATCTTGACCCCTGGCTTAGCTGGTCCTTTGCCTGGTTTCTTGGCTGGCTTAGGAGGAGACTTATTGGCAGATTTATTTGGAGCTTTTGCCGGTGATTTTGCTGGAGATTTTTTTTTTGGGCGCCTTTCCTGGAGACTTTGGCGGTGCCTTACCAGGGGATTTAGGGGGGTGCTTTACCTGGGGATTTCGGAGGTGCTTTTCCCGCAGGTTTTGGTGCTCCTTTCCCTGGAGATTTCGGTGGCCCTTTTCCGGTAGCTTTGGGCGGAGGGGCTCCAGGCTTCGCGGCACCGGGAGGTCCAGCTGGCTTTTTCTTCGCAGGACTCGACGGCGCGCCCTTCTTGGCCGGTGACATGTCGCCAGGTTTTGGTTTGCTCTGTTTCTTGTCCCCATCACCGAGTACGGTTTCGCTGCTTCCCTGTCAAAACTTTTATCCTTGTCCAAGTCATCTTCTTCACTGAAGCAGCTAAGGTGTTACAAGATAAGAGCATAAATATTTCTTAATATTCTATTTGTAAAATGAAAGAAATTGTATGTATTACATTTATTCAGAGGATCTATGTGCTTTATTATTACATCTGACATGAATGGATCCAATCACGACTGTGTCAAATTATTTTTTGACTTGAAATAGTTTTAAAAAATGTTGTCAATGCATATGGGATAAACACAAACATGTAAAACTTTGGGCCTTTCCAAATTCATTGGCAGACAATGTGCACATAATTCACATGCATACACGTTTCACAATAAACTACAGGTTCTTAATTAAGTATTTGTTAAATAGGCGTCGTCAAACTCCAGTGCCAAAGTTCTGTCGGAAATTATGCCAGATATTTGGAGTGTGAATGTTTATATACTATATTCTCGTGCAATGGCTGATTAATATAAACCGAACTTAGAATATGGTGGAGCGCCATCTCCGCTCAAATCTATTTGGGGATTGCTTCATTTTATGGGAATTAAGCGACTGAAATTCTAGACAGGAACACCACTCATACCCAAAATATTATCAGGTGTCGGTGTCCCCCCTTAAGGTGTATCTCATCTGCCCCGCCCCCACTTTTAACAGAGCCCTGAATCCGCCCCTGAAATTGATATTCTTACCAGCAGACACAGATGCAGCATCCGATGAGGAAAACGACCAGGACTCCCCCGACACCACCGGCTATCATCACAAAAGACGATCCCGTCGCTTTTTTTTTCGCCATCGCCATCAAGCGTTTATGCATTGCTGTCAAAATATGCCAGAAAGAAAACATTAGTACTCATTGGGTCTTAGCAACCCTGATTCGTCTAAACATATTGCTGCTCTTCATATATACGGGCCCTGCAATAATCACTACCCCAGCAGTCACCAGGTTCCCATTTACAACTGGGTGGAAAATGAGAAGCAGGGGGAAAAACGACTTACTGATGTTCTTTACCTGATTGCGAAGAAAGCTCGAGTATGCTTCTAAGTAAGCAATTAACTAGGGACAGATAAACTGGGTAATGATGATATTGCCTTACCAAAGGGCACCATTAGACCTACACATCGACTTAGTTTCGTACCCCGAGATCTCTCGGTGACAAGACCACTGCTCTACCACTGAGCCATATCGCGACTACGTAGATCTTCTATAAATAATCCAATGCTTTTTTCCAAAGACACAACACTTAGGTCAAAATGTTAATTAATTTTCTCTTCCTTTGATGTCTGATTGACAGCGCAGGTCATAATTCTGACAGGTTCTTTCCTTATCCAGTTTAGATGCGGTAAAACAATCCCATGCCGCAGATAGAAATTTAATTTACATACCGCCACACGTGTCAGGTGTGCCTCGACTTATAGCCGGTGTCTTGACTAGACTTATCAATCACAGTGAAGTTTACTACAGAAAATAAAGGTATATTGCAAACGCTCAGTGGCGTATCCAGACCTTGGCCTCATGATGGGCAAAACATTTCAACTTCCTGCATCCATAACATTTTAGTATGGAGGGCCCTTCGTGCGTTTCTTGACAGACAGTGCTTCTTAACCAGCTTACTACTGTGTAATATCAGTTGGGCTCTATTTCATTTTATTGGTCGGAAATATGTTAGGAGGGGGCGCACTGCCCCCTTCGCCTTTCAATCCAGGACGCTATCCAGGATTGTAACTAAGTGGTAATATTTGAGAACCAGGGCCCCATTTGACAAAACTTGACATCAGTGACAAATGACAGTCTTTGTTTAAGCTATAGTGAAATTCTTACTTCTGATTGGTTATCAGCAGATTTGACACTGATTGTTGTCATTTATCATTGTAAAAAGGGTTTGTGAAACGGATCCCAGGAAAGATCAAGAGTGATTTCCGAACCACCTGCCTTAATAACGGGACATTATAATGAGGCATTTATATATATTTCTTATAATTCAAAGGAGGAGGATGGGGTGATTTCCTTTCTATGTGCGTCTGCCAAAATACATGTCCAAATCGAAATGACGACATTAGACTTCATACAAATTAGGACTTTGCTAGGTGCTAAAAAAAAATAAAAGAACAGATAAGATATAACTCATCGTCTTTCCCGACGGCTATACCTTTTTATACGATATATTATTATTAAAGCTAATAATATTGGGACTTCCCCGGTTGCGAAACGAACAGGATATTGAATTTGAACTCGGAGAGATTGACGAGTGACGTTTGTTGTCTTGTAAATTAGGTTTTGCGGACGAGCTATTTTGAAGAAGGACATCAGAATGGTCTATTTTAGGAAAGTTCTTTTCATGATTGGAGGAGAATGAGTGGATTTCGCATCGTGAATCTTCTTTGATTTTTATCAACCCAAGAAGTACAGATGCAGCCAGCATCACCTCAAAAGAAGAGAGAGAGAGAGAGAGAGAGAGAGAGAGAGAGGGGGGGGGGGGGGTAGAGAGAATCCTCTTTTGGAGGATGTTATTTCAGATTCGGTTTATAAAAATGTTTTGTGGCCTTTGTCTCGGTATTTCGGTCTCTCTATATAAATATTATCTGTCTATTTGTAAGGTACGTCCACGAGGAAGCAAAACAGCACTCAGCCTAATAAGAAAATAATTCGACTATCCCCCTCTCTCTCTCTCTCTCTCTCTCTCTCTTTCCCCCTCTCTCTATCTCTCTCTCTGTCTATCCTCTATATTTCTTTTCCTTTCTTTCTCTGGCTACGTTTCTTACAATATTATTTATCCATTCCTTCCTGTCTCATTTTCTATCCATATAAATATTATCTGTCTATTTGTAAGGTAACGAAGCAGCAAAACAGCACTCAACCTTAATAAGTAAAACAATCGAGTAAAAATGCTGAATTGCTATCTCTCATTCTCGCGCATGAGTTTACTTCTTCACAAGGCACAATATAGTTTTCATATACAATGTACCATGTTCAGTGATACAAAAAGTAACATGCATTTCTTTTGCGGTTTTATAGGGAGGCAATTTATGAGTATATAGGTGAGTATTTTTGTTGTTTCCACTATATTCCGCTGTAAGAGGAAACATAAAACACATTATGTTGTAGAAAAGGTTGTAATGAGTATCACACATTTACGGCATTGGGGAGAATTTCTTTTATATTGATTAGTAAAACAAAAGAATGGCTACTTTTGATAAAAACAGATTATAAAAGAGTCATGGTCTCTTACCTCTCTTGGGCAGAACTGCATGGATGGAGGTTGAAGGATGAAAACAAAAGAGAAATGTAAGATTAATCAAAATATAACCGAAGGTCTAGTGGATCTATTTATAATTGACATGTCATATCAGTAGTTACAAGACTAGACGTAAACACGTTACTGAAAAAGACTGCATAATATATATTTCGAGATTCGAGAACATTTAATTCCTTTTTACAATCAGAATGAAACACAATGTGGGAAATGGGTAATAGAGATGGAGAGAGAGAGAGGGAGGGATGGAAGGAGGGACAGAGAGAGGGGGAGAGAGAGAGAGAGAAAAGAGAGAGGGGGAGGGAGTGAGTGAGGAGAGGGAGAGAGAGAGAGAGAGAGAGAGGAGAGAGGGAGAGAGAGAGAGATGGGGGGATATGAAAAGAAGCATACACGTAAAATCATTAACGTACCTTCCACCTGTGCTATGTTTGTAACCCATTGTCTCTGTGAAGAAAAGTGTATCACTACACACCTGTATACCCCTGCATACCTCTCATCAATGTTCTTAAAATGTTCCACGTTAACCTGTAAAGAACCATTACAAAAAAAAAAAAAAATAATAATAATAATAATAATAATGAAGAATTAAGAAAGAACAAGACTAGAGAAGAGCAACCGTGAAGTTTACACACTTGAATAAATCTGGTGACTCTCCATATTTCCACGAGAAAATTAGAGATGTTTTCTTTTTCTATATATTTTGAGTTATGCCCCTCTAAAGTATTGGGAGCCCCAACAATATGATAAAGACAAATTTCTGCAAGGATTGTCAAGACTAATGTGTTTGAAGTCGAATATTGATGAAAGAATACAAAATGTGGGTTTTCTGCGTACAACAGAAAACCCAAGTTATGTATTCTTTCATCAATATTTGTCTTTAAACACATTTTTGGGGGAGAAATCTTTTCAGAAGTGCGTCTTAAATGGAATCTTCTTTCACATTATGACACAATTTAAGTGAAATTTTGCCATCATATTTTTGGCGAATTTGGGAATATTAGCGAGGCTTGAATACAATTCTTAAATTTTACAGGGTAAGATAACGGATAATGGTGTATAAGAGTTGAAGGACATGACATCGAAATTGTTTGTAAAAGTACCTCTGATGTCTCCTTTGGTCCCAATGTGTGTGTGTGAGGGGGGGGGGGGAGGGTGACCATGGGGTGACCCCCACTCGAAACTTTACCAACCATTTAAAATTTGAGGATTTGTTTTTTGTTTTTTGTTTTTTGTTGTTGTATATTTTAATTTTGGTAAACCTGTTGGTAAATTAGCTCAGATTCCCCTCAGTCTCCGCCCATTTAAAATGGTCTAGCAAAAGCACATATTGAAAATAATTGTACAGATAAAGACAGGGGGGTTTAGTTTAAATCATGGTGATAGCTCATACCTCTTCGGGTTCAACATCTTCGTAACTTTTGATGAGTTTATCTCCTTTATACCACTGAGTTGTAAAGCCATCGAACAGTAGTCCCAGTTGCGCTCCATTGCAAGGTATCTCCAAACCTTCGGCCTCATACCCCTGTATGTCTGGCGCCTCGGGTGGTACTGTGTATGTTAGAGAGACAAAAATAGAATCAGATCATTTCTAAGTCCAGATTAGTTTAGGACAGTTTACTGTGGCTAGTAAATTTAGCTCAGTCCATTTAGTGCAGACTTTATTTTAATTTACTACAGTTCGGTCCATTTCAATCGCAGTTCCAGAGGGTTGGTGGAGGGGGTTTGTTAAATAATTGGACAGGATTTATAATTAATTTGTTATCTCCTGTTTTGAAATTAACCCGCATTATAGTTTTCAGAACAAAGAAATTTAAAAGTCTTTAAATAAAATCAAAGAAATCTTACACATGGGCCTGGGAAATTCCAAATACTTTACTTTCAGCTGAAATGTAATTAGATAAATTGTATCTTTTCTAACCAAAAGCCCAGTTACGGTGCGATTTATCGATGCCGTTTCTCGTTTCCTTTCTGCAATACAAGGTCCTTGAAATTCGTTCTCGACCTCGACAGAGATGAAACTACTTGCAACCAAAGTCGAAAGACTATCGACAAGCTTTATAATTTGGAATTGCATAAAACGGAGTCATGTTGACACAATTAGGGAAAGGTTTTCTAAATTTTCTTAATTTCTTCCCACAAGCACGTCCAATCGATTCGCAACCTTTCTTCATCAATGTCTTGGAACTCCCGCATGATTTCAATGTCGTCAAAAGCTTTCAAAATACAAATTATAAGGAGAAAGTTTTTAGGTTTGATGTCAAACGTTGACATTTTACTCCGGAACCTACAGCCGTTCAGTGGTGTATTTGTAAATTTCCATCATAATATTACTACGACCTCATCCTGGTCTAGAAAAAAAGTTCTGAAAATGGAAAAGAAGGGTATCTTTCAGAAAATTTTAGAGTGAAAGGGACGATTCTACTATGGCGGAGAAAAGAAAGTGATCGAAGATTGTCATACTTTTATTGTCATAATTCTAACTTCATAAAATTCCAACATACAACAACCGTTACCACACCTTGACAGGCTAAAAGATAAACATTCACCCATTAAACCCAACACTTGCTGTCCATACGATCGATTATCTTTCCCTCCTTGTAGGTTGAATTGAGTATCGTCCTTGCATTTCGTACTGCAGACCTAAATAAAATGGAGTAGCCACCGGGGCATGGGGCATTTTCCCCCATCGAATGGCAGAAAGGAAGAATGAGAGAGAGGGACAGAGAGAGGGACAGAGAGAGACACGGAGAGAGAAAGAGAGAGGGGGGGGGGGGATGGGGAGGCTCATCCCAGTCGACGGCCTTGTCTTTATGTACTTCATCCACTTCATAAGACACAATGTTTCGGTATAAAAACCTCTTGGGTTCGCCATTATAAAACGATACATAATAGGGGGAGGGAGAGCGAGAGGGGGAAGAGAGAGAGAGAGAGAGAGAGATGAGATGAGATTATGGGGGGGGGGGTAGGAACACAGCACTCCATGCTACACAATTTATTGATCGCTTGTCAGGTGTGCAAATTGTGAAATGTTATTTATCCACACTCCGTAACCAGGGGCAACAGTATCAAACGGATCAATACGGAATGGGCGATTAGCAGGCGATCCATGTCGGGACCATCAAGATCTCATTTCTGTCCGCGTTGGTTTATGTTTATTTATTTCACATTTTGTTTCCCGCTATTTTTATTCGTTTGTATCTACATCGTACTGGGGTATAATATGCAGTAAAAAGCATGTGCTTGTTTGTTTGTTCGTTTGTTTGTTTGTTTCTTTGTATGTTTTTTTCCCCCCAATGTTAACTAGTCTTACAATTTTAAAACTCTTTTGATTATGTTCTTCTCGATTCTTCGTGCATCTTTCTTTTTCTTTGTGTCCTGTTTATATATTCTTTCTCTCTCTGTCGCTATCTGTTACTTACTATCTCTTGTGTATTTCCGTCTGTACGCCTTCACAATTCGCTTTCTCTTTCTCCCTGCTTCTATTGTCATTCTTTATTATTTGTCTCATCTACTTTGTCTCTCTCCATACCTCTATCCATCATCTCATCTGACTTTGTATACATGTCTCCGAATCTGTCTTTTATCTCTGCTTCTATCGCTGTCTCTCTCTCTCCCTCTCTCCTCCTCCTTTCTCTCTATGTATACTTGAGAGAGGTTTTATGGACAATATTAATATTTGCATGTCCTTTCCTTTACCTCCCTACAAAAATCTTTCCCTTTTCTCAATAAGATAATCCTTTTCTGTTCCCTTCTCTCTCTCTCTCTCTCTCTCTCTCTCTCTCTCTCTCTCTCTCTCTTTCTCTCTCCCCCCCCCCCTCTCTCTCTCTCTATCTCTCTATCTCTCTGGCAACTGAGAATGTCGCCTTCTGGCTTCTTCAAATCCATCAATCACCTCACTTACCGCCTAATGAGGGCAGATAAATATGTTTTTCACTGCCACTGTCATTAGTTTCCCGCAAGCACCTGCTTGTGTAAAATGTGTCCATTAAAGTGTTGGCATATCTCTCACATTTTGGGTAGTTGTTTTCCGCATTTTCCGAGTTTTCCAAAATGAACAAAGATCAATAACGCACAAAGATCAATAACGCACAAAGATCAATTAATCAACAAAGTTCTGGGAAGATGTTAACGTTATATATTATTGAGTATAATTTTTTTTGTCACAACCGTGTGAAAAGAGGTAAGGAAAATTATTCCTATTTTTGAGGCAACGGGGTAAATAAATAATGTCTACGATGTTGGTATGGATACAGCGCGATATATTACGAGCTCCGTCATTCAAGGTGGGGAAGTTTGGAAAGAAATGTAAATTTCTACGATGTTGGTACGAATACAGCACGATTAAGCACGAGCTTTGCAGACATCACCTGTTTCATTGGATGTGTAAAATGTGTCTATTGATGTGTATTAGCTTCTCTCACATTTTACTTAGTTGGGGTGGCCGTATTTCAATGAGCTATAATGATAATGGTGGGGGGGGGGGGGCTTGGATAAAATGCGATATCTACGATGATGGTACGAATACAACAAGATAAAGCACGAGCTTTGCAGACAATCATCTCTTTCCTCAAGTGTGTAAAATGTGTCCATTGATGTATAAGCTTCTCTTACATTTTACGAAGTTGGGGTGGCCGTATTTCTTTGAGCATATCGTGTTCGTGTATGGGGAGCTTGGAAAGAAATGTAACATAAACGATTTAGTATGATCAAATCTTGTCTGTTTAAATGTCAGCAGAGAATTCAAAATCCACGTGAAAGACGTGTTTGGGACATCGTGACATCTTAATTCTCATCAGTCGTCTCGTCACTACTAGCCACTATGAGTCAGTACTAATTATGCCGCGTTTAATATTAAACCCCAGTTGTTTTAGATGTTCTGAGTCAATTAATACTAATCCCGTTTGTACGAATTATGCCCAGATAGCCCGAATTGTTCCGCGTTCTCATCGACTTGTACTTGGTGTCAACAAAAAAATGTGAGCGAGGTAATTCTATGCGAAAAGAAAGCTCATTTCCTGTCTGCCTTCAGAAAATCATTATTCAGTCAGCAATTACAACCAATCTCACTTCAATGCTATTCCCTCTGGATTGTTAAGTGTGTACTTGTTTGACGGAACAAAAATCCGATAAGTAATTCTCGTTTCCCCCTTCACAGTTCCACTTCTTTTCAATGGCATTTCGATGATGATTTCCTGTTATTACGAGAGGTAAAGCCCGTTTCACATTCTACCAAGTTGGGTGCTAAATTTGACCCAACCGAGCTCGGGACAACTGATACACACCTCATGAAATAACTCGGCGTAACTCGGCATAGAAATTCGTACCGACTCACAGGCTCTTGTAAAAGAAAGAAAATACTGTTAAGCCCTTCTCACACTTTGCCAAATCGGGTGTGCTTCTTTCCTGAACTTCAGATGCGTCCAATGCGTATATGAGCTTGTAAACAAGTTCAAACGACGCTTGGAACACTACGAATAACTACGAGTTGGGCCGAGCTAGCTACGACTGTGCACCCGATTCGGAAAAGTGTGATTACGATTTTGAATATGTCCTGCCGAGGTCTTGCATATCGGGAGCATCCGGGTTTCGGGGTAAGATCGGCACCGAACTCGGCAATGTCTGAGCGAGATTAGAGAAAACTACATGCTAGAAATGCTAATGAGTCAGTACGAATTTCCACGCGTTCTATCGAGTTATGTCGAATCAATTCCGAAGTTGTTCGAAGCTGGTTCGGCGTCCAACTCGGCACCCGTTCGGTGTGAAAGACGATTAATGCAGCACGATGTCACAAGCGAGTTAAATAATATGACTGACTATGATTTTATGACAATGTTTCTAATACGCCTTTCAAATGAACACCCACCTGCTAAACTGAACACAGCAAGAATTATGTTTTTTACGCCTCCAGCTTCGGCTTGGCAGGTGTACACTCCGTTGTCTCCAGAATTCACGGCTTCGAAAACTGCGATAGTCAAACACATCCATGAAGTAATAAAACAAATGAGAGTTATTCATACCTTAACTACTGACTAATAATATGGATTTGAAATATTGTTTATAATGGTAGGGTGGGGCGTAACTACGATGGTTAAAAGGCACGTGCCCCCCCCCCCCTGATTGGTGAGAAATTTATTAAAAAAAGAGAAATAGAAAGAATCTACAACATTGTTCACAATTTCAATACTCTTTCAAATTTAAAGAAGTAGTTCACATTTCATAACTTCTGGCTGGCAAATGAATTAGAAAGAAAAACATGAAAAAACACGATTTTGGGATATCCCGATTAATCATTAGCCGATTAAGGAGGAGGGGGGCTGGGCATAAAAATCCCGGCATTATCTTTTTTCCCCTCCCTTCTCCTCCTGTTCTTCCCAAAAAGGGGATGGGGCCTTAAAATACTCATTAATCTCTTCCCCCTCCCGTTCCCGTATTTTTCATAAACAGTGGATCGAGGGGCGTTTCATGCCATCGATCCGCCCACTTAGATAGCCCCTGATCTGACTCACCCAGTCTGCCGGTGTCCAGCTGTATCCGTGCACCGTCTATGGCAAGACGTTGTCCGTTCCTTCTCCATTCTATCCGAGCATCTGAATAATTCCGATGCACGATGCGTATAGCTGCAGTACAATCCATCAAAGCGTCATCTCCTGGCTCTCTCGCTAGATTCACATGACTTTCTGATGATTGCAAGGAGAAAAAGAAAAAGAAGTTGTGGTTATTATTTGATATCTTCCCTAAAGGTATTTCGTTGGCTGCCTATCATAAGAAAACCGTAACAGCTTTGTATCGTCAATGGCTGCTACGGCCTGCATACGGGCACACGACGAACATTGCATCCTTAAACAAAAATATGGTCCACCGAAACACGCTTCGACGAGAATTGCTAGCAGCCAATGTCCTGCACCAACCGAATTCCTAACTTCATTCATGGACCAAACACCTAACCCTAACCTTAAATCTAAGTTGTTTAAACCTTTGCAACACTAAATCGTTGAGCTGAATAAAACCTGGAGGAAACATTGAGTCAACAAAGAAGTGCCCGTTTATTGATTTGTGTCTTTTTTTAAAGGTACTATGTCCCTTTTGCAGCCAACCTCAAATTCTGTAGAACTTTGCAGGAATTATGAATATGTCATGTATGTCTTATCTGTGAAATTTAAACGTTAGCAGTGTCCTCATATTCAAATTATGCAAGGAAACCCGTTTAATTGCTAGACTTCACTGTCAGACACTATTGAGTGACTGACTGGCTTTTTTTCTTCTTTGGTAATAACATACATGAAAAGAGTTGTAAAGGGTACATGGGCATTTGTCTACATCAGGCCTTCTCAACTGGCGGCGCGCGCGCCACTCGTGGCGCTTGCGGTCAGTCAGAGTGGCGCGCGGCTGTTCCCAAAAAATAATAAAAAATAAATAAAAATACAAAAATAAAATTCAAGAAAGAAAAAAGAAAAAAAGAATATTTAAAAAAAAAAAAAAAGAAAAAAAGTTGAGCCCAAAATGTAAGCAAGCCATTTTGTTTGTTTTATTTTCACTTCATTTTGACATTTTTCGTGTTTATTGCACCAAAATAACTACATATAAATTAACTTCCAGTGTAGATTTTAGCCAGGAATTGTATTAATTAATTCACATCAATATGAAATTATGATTGATGTTTTATGGAACCAAAAGGTGTTAAATTGCGACATCTGGGCCTTAAAAAAGCCCTAAAATCCACTAGCTTCCACTAAAATCCACTACCTGGACCCCACCCGCTATCGGCTCGGTCGCTACGCTCCCTCGAAACACAGTCACCAAACATACAGGTTGGCACTTCAACCTCAATAAATTTTTGTTTTGGCGCTTCTAAGAAACTAGTTGAGAAGGCCTGGTCTACATCAATAACCCACTTCTTGTGATGGCCAAGATTAAACTGATTGAATCTTTGCGCAGCATAAAACGTATAACCATTCGGTACAATTGTCTGAAAATCAAGACTATTACTTTTGGGCTCTATAGCCCTAAAGTCGATTTGACAACTAATAGTCATTATTTTCCCACTTGAAGACATTTTCAAGCCCCACCTTTTTTAGGGAAGTTCTAAATTAGTATTATCTTTCAAATGCAGTTGGAATTTAACTTTTTCATTTTTTTGGCCTGCAAATGGGACATAGTACTTTTAATATACAGGCAGATCTGATGGTTGAAGAAATAATAGATTCGTTAAAATTATTTACTTTTACCGTCCATCTAGGTCCCTTTGGGAACTTTGCCTCTTGCAAAAGAGGTTGTTATTATAAGGAACTCTACTTAATAATGATATATATGAGATTTGTACGGCTCCGAACTCACTTAAAATCAAATGCTCAAGGCGCACTTGTGAAAAAAAACAGAACAAAATAGAGATCACATTACAGCATCTCCGTTACAAACAGAGGAAAAAGGTAAGATAGAACATGCAAAAATGACAGAACAATTAAATATATACCGGAAAATCATTATTTTTTTTTGTTTTAAGAGTATTTTGAAACACTTCAACTGATCTGCTATTAAGAATCTCTCGAGGGAGAATTAGCACTACGCAGCGAAAGCCCTAATTGCCATTTGACTTTAGAACAATTGGAGTGGTTGGGTTTATTGAGGATAATAATAACAATAGCTAGTTTTTATAATAACTGTTTAATTTTTAGTTGATACTCATTAGTCTTTTCCCCATTGTCTCATTAGGAAATACACCTTGGTTTGAGTATATTCAGATTCATGTAGTATTCAAACCTGATGATCAGGCGTCAGGATTTAAAGACACAACCTGAAATTGGACTAAAACTTCTGAATAGTTGTCAAAGGAGCAAGTTGTGAGAATGTCTTGAACTAGTCATATAATAAAATAATTATCTTGAATTATCGACTTACCATCTAGCAATTTCCTCAAGCCGTTAGCAAGTTCTGTAAACAAAAGAGAACAAAAAAAAAATCACATGAAACGAGGAGACATGTGAATCCTCAATCCTTCTTAAAATGGGCAACATCAAATTGATACAAGCGTTTGAAGGATTTGTTTCTATTTTGATTTCGAAGATAACGCTCAAACATACATTCATACAAATTCGAGAAAGAAATTGGAAGTTTTGTCTTTTGGACTATTCCGAGTGAGTTTCCTTTCTTTCACTACATTATTTCTGCTTCCCCCATTCATTTTCTTCCCTTCTTCGTGAATGTTCTCTTTCTCCTATTCCTTGTGCTTCTGTTTCTTTATTTTTTTTCTTCCTGTACTTCTTTAATTTCTGTTTCTTCTTCATCTGTCGTCTTTGAGGACTTCAGTGGGCTTCTATTTATGTGGTTAGAGCTTTAAATAAAAATAGTTTTCCTTCTCCGTATCTCTTCTTTCTCATCTTCATTTCCCTCCTTTTCATAGTACTCCTCCATTTTTAACTTTCCTTTCCCCCTCTTTTTCCACCTCCTTTTTTTTCTTTTTTGTTCTTCTTCTTCTTCTTCTTCTTCTTCTGTTTCTTCTCCTTGTCATGCGTGATCATGGGAGTTGAACATAAATCAACACATCCAGTTGATCATGATATGGCTAACGATATGTGATATAATACTCTCTTGGAGTACACTCTAGGAAACACGGCTTATATTAAAGGAAAGTATTAAAATCTCCATTCGGCTTTTATTACGCACTCATTGGTGATTTCACCTTCAATAATGTATCGCTTTCTTTATATCTGTGAGTAATTTGCCAGATCTTGACTTAATGAATTTAAATGGAAGATTGAATTCTCCTCAAAATTGTTAAGTGAGAAAGGGCAAAGATAATTTGTTAACCCCTAAAATTCAGAGGAAAGCTTCGAACATTATACGGCATCGATGTCAATTTCTGAATTTCAAGGACAGTTTGAACAATCTTATAACCGCTCTTACACCGGTAGACATTGTTGGAAATTGTGGAGAACATTATCTCCTGTTGATTATCCAAAGAACTTGACGTCATTCACCCCTTAGGCAAAGGAATTATATTTCATATCGATAACAATAACAATGGATGCAGGTATTCATAAAAAACATCCAAGATTAACTTTGTAAAGCCAGTATTACAGCCAGTTTACTGATTTATAAAACGCAAAGTATCGACTTTTCAATTACGTTAAAACACCAAAACTATGTAAAAAGTAAACACATGAACAACAACAACAATAATAGCAAACAAAATCATGTCATCATGATATTACTTTCACTTCAAGACTGGATTAGTTAAGTTTATCAAAAAGTATCATTAGGCTCTCCATAAATTAGTCAATCCAGTTAAGCTTAATTTATTAAACTAAGTTCATGTTTGTCTTTACGAGCTGATGACCTCAAGTAAAAATACACCCACCCCCCCCCCCCCCCTCCTCTCGGTCTCACACATCCCCAAAATGTTTACCACACCAAAAAACTTATATTATATTTATAAGAATGATATGTATTTTTACTCCCCAAAAAGAACACTAAATACCCACCGGGAGGAAGAGTAGCATCTGGGCAATCCTCAATGTTACACGGCAGCTCAAAATTCTCAAAGTTCCCTTCGCATGGTGTGCCCCCATTTCTAGGAGGGATACAGGTCCGGTTACTGTACCCCGCCCCTCCCCCACAATCCTTGGAGCAGTGCCTGACTGGCGCCCATGGCTCCCACTTCCCATCCACAGGACATGGGACGTTGATCGTACAGGGCATCGTGTCATTCGCTTTCCCGCCACAATCTGAAAACAAAAATATTTTCAAAGAGAGACACAATTGATGATACATGCCATCAAGGGCATACCCACGATTCTGCTTTTAAAAAGTATTACAAAAGGGAATGGGGTACAATTCAGAAAAATTATCCGACAAGCAACTTAAGGGTCGAATGCCGTCCCTTAAATCCGCCGATGTATATAATATATATTTTTTTAATTTTTGAATTTTTTAATTTTTTCAAACTGTATATAAGTTGCAACTTGTCTTTGATAAAACAATGTTATATTCTTTTCACGTGAAGTTAATTCAAATGTATTGTAAAATTAAAAATGATTTGTTATATTATATTAATTTTTCATGTGATGTTAACTTCAATGAATTGTGAAATTGTGAACATGCATAAATAAATAAATTAAAAAAATAATAATAATAAAAAAAAAAATTGTTGATGTATATAATATATATATAATTATTTATACTTCAGAGATATGAGGCCTATCTAATGATAGATGGGGGGGGGGGAGGGGGCTATAGCGAAATATCCACAATCCAAAGTGATTAGGACATAAAAGCAACCAATGTACTTGACGTCAGAAAAACAAGGTGTATTTGGTACTTTCCGGGATGTGAGTGTAGTAACACACTACAAATATTCACACAACATATTTAATTCGATTCAGCACCGAAGACCCTCATTTTGACAGCAAACATCAATCAAGGTTGGATCATAAAAGACCTTGCCAACCATGATGAATATAGGATGAATAAATGATGCTATAGCGAGATATAGAATAGCCAGACATTCATGAACGGATGGGGGGGGGGGGGGATATTGTCATCCCTAGTTACCAACCAACATGTGATGACTGGTAGTGGCAAAACCAGAAATTGGTAAACAGGGGGGGGGGGGGGGGGTGTCAACCTAAATATGCTGACTTCCTTTGACGATAACCCAAACCTGGGTCTGAAACTATGTTCGTATATCAAAATCATGTAGGTAATGTTAATATGATTATAACAATTTTGTACATTAAATTGAACTATTTAAAATCGCATTTTACTAGTAAAACCGAAGAAGAAAAGAACAAGAAAGAAGCACCATCCTTTAACCCCCTCCTCCAACAAAAAAATAGCAGAAGTTGTTTGATTAACATCTACAACTTACCGTTCAAAATTATGTTTTTGGCACACTTCACTCCTAACATTTTTCTTATCTACCAGCGATTTAGGGCATCATGATACATCGCATACATGGAAATGGAAATGCAATCTTAATCAATATTATGGCTACCCCCCTAAAAAAAAACTTGTCAAAACCCCTTTATCATTCAATAAGTTAGGAGGGGCTAGTATACGTTCAGGGGATTCATAAATAATAACTAAAATGACTTTAAAGTCAGTTTAGAAAGTATATAAAGTAGGTCACATCATTCTTGCTGAAACGATCTACATCATGGTTTCTGCGAAGCATAGACGTACTAGCCTCATTTCGCAATGGGATTAAGGGGGGGGGGGATAACAAATGGTAGGGCTCGTCTTTTACCCCATCATCAACTTTCCAGCTCCTCACAAAACGTAGCAAGCTTAGCGAGCGAGCAAAATTACAAGACTTTTTAATATTGTGTCACCCACTGGTAGTGAGCAGTACTTGTTCATTTCGACGTTGAAGTGTATTAACTGATGCATAAAACAGTTTTAATATTCAGAAGGAGGGGACGCAACCCCCTGTCCCCCCCCCCCCCCCCCCCTAGTCTCTCCCCCACCTCGTATACGTATGCGAAGAACGACGAGACGAGAAGGGCAGCTCGCATTTCTGTTATTGCAACGTACGAATAAGCGCTTGGTTATTTTTGGATGAGGGCCTATTAGGTATCCGTTTTCCCGTCCACTTTCTCGTCCATATATCGAGTTAATCCTCGCTATCAGTCCATTAATCGCGACGACATCTTCGATTTTATTTCACTCTAACTCCAATTCCACCCCGCCGCGAGGTATAAAACTCCATTTTGGATTCTTACGTCTTCCACACGTCAGAGAAGAGCTTCTTACCCGTATCAGTAACCTCCTCTCTTAAGTAGTTCTGTCGGCAAAATGTCAGTCGGTGGTAAAGCTCCCGTTTTTACCCGTCAACCCTTCCCCGCTTTTATTTCGCGATGATGTCTATTTTTAACAATTTTGTTGTCATGTGGAAGAAGTATTGCACTATTTTTGTCGAAATATAATCGTAGAAAATTTCAATTTTCTGAAGTGCCCCTTTTTAAAGCCTCGTGATTATGTTACAATGTGCAGTGTTACGTGTGTGTTTTTCCACCATGTAAATCCTTACATACCTTCTATAATTTGATCAAACTTGTAAAATGTTCCATCCTTCTTTCTCTCTCTCACTCTCTCTCTCTCTCTTTATCTCTCTCTCTCTCTCTCTCTCTCTCTCTCTCTCTCTCTCCTTATTTCAATTCATATTGAAAGCTGTCGCAGGATACGTCACTGTTGGGATAATATTGAAAACACAATATCAATTTTATAAATGGAATCTGCATTGATTGGATTTCTTCTTTTTTAAGAGATTTCTGCCTAAATGTTTTCCTGCTTGTCTGACGATTTCACTTTGGTATTTCAGCAAACAGGTCCTACCAGTTTATTGAAAACGTGAAACAATGTATTTTTAGAAGTCTTTTCAGAAAAGGAGATTGATTTTCTGTCCACTGTTCCTACACATCTCCTGGGGGCTCAGACCTTACAGAGAAAGCTAATTGTAACACACGGGTTTAGTAACCTGATGATTTGCAGTGTATTTTAGTACTTTCCAAGAGCGTTACACGTTCCAAAAGGAGCCTTCAGTAAACTGCTATAAACTTCAATAATCGCAACCGTAAATTGATACCATTAGCCCTTTGTATTGAGGCTTCTATTTTGGTAATGCAATGATGTCTGTTCTTGACAATTCCTGAGAGGAGCCAGGGGATGCCTCCCCCCCCCCCCCCGTTTCGTCACTTCACCCCCTTCTTTGCTTCTATGTCACCTCGTTTCGCATCTCTCTTCGTCCCTTTCTCTGTCTCTCTGTCTCTCTGTCACTCTCTCTCTCTCTGTCTGTCTCTCTCTTGTTCTCCATCTGCCCCCCTCTTTCGTATCATCATTATCTCACCTTTGCCTGTGCCTGCTTGTGGAGGATTGTTGCATTTTCTTTCCCTGATCCTGACGCCTCGTTCACAGGTCACACTGCATCCTTCTGTCCAGAAGCTCCACATTGACCACTTCCCGTTGACTGTGCAGAGAAAGAGAGAGAGAGAGAGAGAGTTGGGGAAATAGTTGGGAGTGCAAGAGATAGAGAGAGAGAGAGAGAGAGAGAGAGAGAGAGAGAGAGAGAGAGAGTGTAAGATTAAGATTGCAAAAGAAAGAGAAACAGAGAGAGAACGCAAAATGTTCTTAGTAGCCAGAGAGAGAGAGAGAGAGAGAGAGATAGTAGGGGGTGGGAGGAGACAGATTAGAGGGGAATGGCCTTTACTTGAAGACTATACGTAATATGATCACAATAGAAGGTGTGCATTGGATTGAAAGCGATAAAACTAAATTAAAAAAAACTGTAAAACTCTTTCTATGATACATTTGATATCACCTGCAGCTGTCATTATTTCTCTAAAAGACTTTCAGGTCATCAAGCGCTAGAGCCGTAATGCTCTTGACCTCGGCCATTCAAGAGTAAGGATAGAGGCTGAAGCCAGACCTTCATGAATCTTTAAAACGGCAATATTATTGTATTCGGTGGCTAGTTCTTTATTCAGCTTTAAAGGGCATTCGATTAAAAGGATGGTTGAATAGAAATAGCCAGGGTTAAAAGTGGAAACAATATCGAGCTGTAATCTTGACCCTATAGCCTGAGCACTGAAATCGTAAACGGGGAAAAACAAGCAATACAATCAAATTCTGACACTCTATAGAAGGTACGATTGCCTAATCAGAGGCGATGTTGACACTGCCGAATTATAAATATTGATGTCATTATTCATTAAGTAAAGGCTGGAGTTTTAGCTGGACCAGGACCTTCTTACCTGGGGGACAGAGCTTGTGTCTCGTCTGATCCAGGCACCGTTTTGTCTCCTTAACTTCCCCTTCACAGGGCTTTCCTGTACCCACACAGTCTCTTGTTCTCTCTCTCCAAGCCTGATCACACGTCTTGGTGCATTGAGTCCAGTGTAGCCATTCACCCCATTCTGAGCATGTCATCAAATCAAAATCAAATCAAAATCAAATCAAAATCAAATCAAAATCAAATCAAAATCAAATCAAAATCAAATTAAAATCAAACCAAACCAAATCACATAACTGAAATAAAATTACGAAGGTCGAAATTTCGTTTGGGAAGCGTGCAAACTATGTATTACATGATTTTTAAAAAAATTGCTGATATCCTAAAAAACTTTTTTAGTGTTAAAAAAGTGTCGCTAAATTGATTAAACACTATCTTGTACGTATTGGCAAACGTAGCCGGGAATCATTTACTTGTGTCCGTTTTATAAAAAACTTTTGATAGTAGTACCATTGACTAACTCAATTTGTTTGCGTTCTTAGTGAAATGATTTTGTGTCATATTTTTTTTATTTGAAAAATATTATTATTTTTCACACAAAAAAAGTAGGGGAAGTCCCAATGTAGTAGTATAAGTACAAGTTCATACATAGAGAGCAACCCGAGGGCAATAAAGCATCAATTTTCTTTGTACTCGTAGGTATACAGGTGATGCCAAATGATTCAATAATTGTGAAATGTGTTGTAGGCATATTTAAATTTGTGTATACTGAATCAATACTTTCAGAATAATGACAAGAAATTTATATTTGCATAACATGATTTGTCCATGTAAGATGTGTTACGTCAATCATTCATGAAAAAAAAATGAAATAACAGCAAACAAAAATAATTACAATGGTATCACGGCGGAGTACAATCATTTGAAGGACAGTATCAATATAATAATCATGATCATACTGCTGACACTGGCAAAACTAGATCATCCGTTATAATTAATAACAATATTGAAAGGAAATATGTATATCTTTGAAATGAAATGCCCCTGGTTTCTTTTCTGACAAATAATAATTGTCGTCTAAAGAAGATGTGAACTTAGAAAAATTTGGATTACATGCAAAGCATTCAATAAAATAAATATAAATATGTGTAAATGCTCACATTTGAAGGAAAAAATAACAAATGTATACATTTGAAACATAAAAGATGTAATGAGCGCTTTAAAACATATCAGCCTTTCCAATTCATTTTTATATCAGAAGTCCTTATGAAAATTGCATGCACAAAATGATATGCACGTATTCGCGGAACCAAGGTTTTGAAAAAGAGTGGGCGTAATTACCATAACATTGGCGTATATTAGGAGGTACCTCCACATTAATACAAGGGGCGCATGCCTCTAAATCCATTGTTCAGTGTTTTGATACAAATAATAGATTCCTAAGAGATAATACATAGTGGCATAGTGGTGTGGCTGTGGAAGGGGAGAGGGCACACGTCAAATCGAATGGCGGAAGCAAAAGGTAGAGAGAAAGAGAGGGGAGGGGGGGGGGGAGAAGATATAACATTTGCTGGCCTTGGGTCTCTCACAATATTATTTACCCACGTAGTAAAAATGGTGCTGCTGCCCCCACGACACCAGTGCCCCTCCCGCCCCGCCCCCTCCCGCCCCCACCCTATGACTGGACTTACGCTACGCCTCTGACATAAACTTACGTTTGATACACGACTCTTCACAAGGAGATTTTTCTGAAGACTCTCCAGGGCAGGCGTAGCCTTTGAGTGGTAAGGGGTTATTGCACTTTCTCTCACGACTAGCCTTCAATCCAGGCTTACATCCTTGGGTGCATGCCCACGAGGTCCAGTCGCTCCATCCGCCATATTTATCTTTTGAGGAGAATGCAAACGGTCAGGTTATTAGGTGATGATGGTATACTATGTCAGTCCATTCTTTTAAAGCTGTTTAAGAATTTTTGATATATGGAGATGAAGACAGAGAAAGAGAGGGGAGAGAGATATACAGAGAAAGAGAGGAAAGCATAAACACAGACCGAGAGAGAGAGAGAGAGAGAGAGAGAGAGAGAGAGATAGGCAGAAAGGGACAGAGAGACAGACAGAGACGGGCAGGGAGAGAGAGAGAGACAGAGAGAGACAGAGAGATACCGTGTGTCCTTATGTGAGGAGAAAGACAGGTAAACATGGTACCACCTCTTGCACGTCCATTGTCTCAGGTGGCTTTAGAGTCTTTCCCTCATTAAAATTGTATGTAACAATTCCACATAGTAATGAACACACATCACAGTACAGTTTCAATGTCAATCCATCATAATATGAAAGAAAAATATCACTGAAAGTTTTTATAACAGTTATCAATGACTACCCTGTATAAAGAACACATCATAATGAATGAGTAAATATTAGATAGATAAATAAATTAATGAATGAATAAATAAATACATAAATAGATACACAAACAAACAAATAAATACTTGAAAGTAGGAGGGAAAAAAGATCGCAACCTACCGTGAGAATAACTCTAAAAACGATAGATATCTTAACCACTTAAATGTTAAATAAATTACATCGTATTGTCACAAATCTTATTGTCACAAAATCTTAAATATTTCTTTGGGTGACTTTCTAATTTCTCATTTACCACACCTGGGTAGAGAGTGGCAAATATAAAAGAATGTCTTTACATCTTGTCAGGGGTTTGAACCTCGTACCATAATGTTTCATGGTCCCATGACGTATTGATTTGATTTATTTTCCCACTCAAATATCCACAAATTAAAATGACATATATAAATCAAACAGTATTACAATATAGTAAAACAAATGAATTATACTAACGAAATACTGATAAGTATGTACGTAATAAAATAAGTTTACAGAGTACATTTAAGTTTGAGAATAAGACAAGATATTTCATATTGCTTGGTTTAACTTGATTTAACTTGATTTAACTAGGCGACAGTATTCATTTGTCGAGATCGAAGAGGAAAAAAAACAGGGAAAAACGTTTCTAATACCTCATCCATAATCTCCTCGATCACCCCTGTGTCGTTGTGATCGAATATTTAGAGACAAATTCAACAACTTTTGTCATGCTTTCCAAGCAAATAAGATCTTTAAGATCTAGATTTATATGCTAGTGACAGGTGGCCGTGTTTGTTAGTTCAGTAGACTAATTTTGGTCATATTCTGTGCCAGTCTAAACCTTAAGCTGTCCTTGATGGGCTTTCGTAATCCACTGTCGTCTTTAATACTCACATGACTACATTAAGAAAGAAAACTGATGTCGGAATATTATATATTTCATATTGGAAAATTTAAAAAAATGAGGACTATTTCCTCTTTTGTCAAACTGGGTCTGACCGCCCCCCCCCCCCCCTCGCCATTTGCAATTGTCTATCGATGCCCAATACCAATTATGACTATAATTATGTAAGGAGAGATGCTTGAGAAATGAATAAATTCTTCTTCACCAAGAGCAGTTTTTAATACGCAAGCAACATACTGTAACTTGACACATCCAAGAGGAGCACTCAGTACATTCATTTTAAGTTACAATTGGCTGGTAGGAATAAGTGATGTATTCATTCGACCGGTGACCATGAGTTATGTTACCGCCGCTGATGGTCGACGTTAAGATAAATAGCTTTATCTCAGAAGAACAGTAGAGAAACGGAAACACGACCTATTATATCACTGACAGAATGAAGTGCCTCCCACTTTACAATCGACAATAAATTGCCTTGATCTTCTAGCTATTCTTGTATGAGCCACTCGACAAGAGAGGGCTAAAGCTGTCACTTTAATGACGTATGACGTCATCTCACATCTGTTCCAATCTAGAGATGTCTTCTTGATAAGGCGGGGAGCAGCTAGTGCCACGCAGCTGACCTGGGCAATTGAATAATAATTTTATAGTGCAGGGAAGGAAGGTACATAGCATACAGGGAAATAAAGGGAGAAAGAGAGAGGGAGAAAGATATAAGTAGAGGGAAGGAGATAGAGAAAGAGAAACAGAGAGAGAGAGTGAGAGAGAGGGAGAGAGAGTGAGAGCTGAGTGGTGTGGCGGAGGAAGGAAGAGGAATGAAGGATGAGAAGAGGCAGAAGAATAATCAATCAAACAAACAAACAAACAAAGGGAAGATAGAGAAAAATAATAGGGGCGGAGAAAATTAATTAAAGAGGGAATATGTCATATTAAAAACATACAGATTGGAGAGAAGATGAAAACAAAAAAGACAGGTATAGAGACAGCTTGCAGATATGCATCAGTCATGGGATTCATGATTTTGAAACATTATGAGAGAACGAGAGAGATTGAGAGGAGGAAAAAAAGAGATAGAAAGAAAGGAAAGAAAAAGAGAGAAGAGAGAGATAGAAAGACACACCCCCACACACACACACATATATATATATATATAGAGAGAGAGAGAGAGAGAAAGAGAGAGAGAGAGAGAGAGAGACCCTCCCACAGAGAAAGAGAGAGAGAGAGAGAGAGAGAGAGAGGGAGGGGGACGGGGGGGGGGGGGAGGGTGCACGGAAAGAGTACATCATTTCCCCCATGCTATATTTAAACCCTGATGGATTTGATGTTATGTATTTTGGTTATTTTAATAATATACTCTATAATCTAATGAAGATGTGAAACTCGTATGAAAATTGTCAGGACGTGGACAAGGCACATTTTATTTCTAGATTGTTTATATTTGTAACAATGTGCTTTCTCTATTTATAAAATAGAATGTATAAAATGCCATTGTATTAATAATCTCTAGAATATTCAAATCAAGTTGTAAGATTAGGCCTATATAATCTTGTAAATATTTTTTTAAAACTAAATTTGCCACCAACAGTTATCATTACACCGTCACCTCCAGTACGTTATCTTTATTTTATAAACTAATCGCGATTAATAATTGCTCGAAATCACAGTCACCTTAGCTTCTTAAACAGTATACATGATCTCGAGGTCCCATCTGCAAAATTTATCTAGGTTGTGTGAATGTAATCGAGGCATTACTTCATGATACCGCCATGGGTACATATTCGTCGACATCTATTGAAAAAACATGAGTTTATATCAACATGCGTTTCAATGGTACGTCGGAGATCATGAACCTATGACGGTTTTGTGAAATGATGCCCACAATTGCAGACAAAAGGAGTGAAATCAAGAACAAAGCGTATTATACCTATTTTTAGAATGATCAATAACTTCAAGGAAATAATTCTACAAATAAGCAATTTGAGTATTCAGAAAAACGTCAAACACGTGAGAAGTTCAAGGCTTAGCTTAAAGCAGATTGGAGATCATATCCTTTGCAGGTGTTCTCTAATGACACCTATGAAAAGCCACGCGGCAAGTCAGATCTTGACTTTCCTTTGGCTTCCAATCTCCATAATATTTGTGATACGTTTCATCCATATTATTAGTTAAATATAATATTATACGAGCTTTTGGGAAATAAAAGGGTACGGAAATCTGAAAGCTGAAAGTAGGAAATGACCTTTTGCATCATCACTAAGAAGAACAGGAGCGCCACTGAGCCATATTATGTTGTTGTGTGACATTCAGATTTCCTACCTGTTTAGTTGCCTGTGACCCCCCCCCCCCCCCCCCCCCTCTGTTAAGACGGATTTCCCAATTAAATCCGTCTCACTTTGCAAGACTTATTATTTTATGGATTACCATAATTTATTTGCATTATATAATATAATCCGATTAAAAACAAATGATGGCTTTACATCCCGCCACATGAATAGTTTTATTGTTTTAAAAATATATATTGATATTCAATAATTATTAACATTCTGGGAAAAGTCCACGGCATTACAATTTCACATCTTCTATAGATAATGCTACAAAACAAACTATATTATACTGAATGGTTTGAATGCACCGAGAAGAAAATTAAGGCTGGTGCCATTTTCCTGTGTATGTCCCCCTCTCTTCTCTTTCTTCTTACTCCCTCTATCCAACCCCTTCTCTCTTTCTCTTATTTGTCTCCTTCTCTGAGTTATGGTTCTGAGGTGGCAACGCTGCTAATTGTGTAGAAGAATGTAGAGGAATCAGATTGCAACCATCATTATCTAATCTTCTTAATAACACCTACAGCAGACGTCATTTGAATGTCTCACTTTGTATCATTAAGTTATTAACGTACATACAACGTGACACTGAGATCACGTTGCATTGCATGAGTATTTCAAGTAGAAAGGTGAAACAAATCAGAGTTTTTCTCAGAAAATAATATTATCATTCAAGAACACTTCTACCGGAAAGGGGCAAAGGGTGACAACTTTACAGACAAGTTTTCGAACAGTCGCACTTTTCGAACCAAACCTTTTCCCGTTTCTTGAGAATTGAAAGTTTGGCGTTAAAGCTAAAAACAATTCCTCAGATTTCCATGTCGACATATTTCATCGTTTTCAATTGATGATAATAATTTTGAATTGGTGGAATTCGGAAGTTATACCTATTACCATGCACCCCTCCCACCTCGCCTCAGCGACGCCCCGGTCGCGTTATTTTTTTTCGGGCGCACGGATTGGGGTTAGGTGCGTATTGAGCCGATGGGAAAGTTTAGGGTTAGGGTTAGGGTAAGGGTTAGCGTTAAATCAAGACCCCTTTTTAATTAAAAAAAAAAACCAAATCTGTGCCGCAGAAGAAAATACGCGCCCCGGTCTTGGAAATTTGATAAAAATCAGATAGATCTGTAAGCTACATGACGGCAGATCGTCTTGGTTTTTAATAGATCTACATGCATCCACGTATCAAGAAACAAACTGTGAAAAGGATCACCGTGTAATGCCATCTTTTTAAATTATTCTTTATTAGACAAAATAACCCACATCTATCCGGGGGAATACTCTTTGAAAATAAATATCCCATCGCTACATGGTGACATCATTACTTGAATCACGCGTCTTAAAAGTATATCATCATAGCCTACTAAATTTCTGGATTTAGAACCATGATCTGTTTATCAGGTTTAACGCCCTACATGAGGTTTTGACTGCAAATATTGACAAATCGTTTCGAATGTAAAAAGAGAAAAATCTTTCTCTAGAAAAAAAAAACGGAAGAAGAAGAAAAAAATTAAGAAGAAGAAAAAGAAGAAGAGGAAGAAGAATAAGAAGAGGAAGAAGAAAAAGAAAAAGAAAAAGAAGAAGAAGAAGAAGAAGAAGAAGAAGAAGAAGGAGCGGAAGACGGACCGCAGTCAGATGAAATCCTGTCTTTCAAGAACTTATTTGTCAAAGATACGTGCATGTGTAAATATCGGAACAATGTACAGCTAATGAACAGAGTGCATCAAAAATGCTCATAGTCACGTCAATACTCTCAGTAATACCTCAGTCATACCGACACAACCGAACCAGACCGACTATGGACCAAACAAACAATACCATTACCCCTATGGCCCAGGATTCGGTCGGTGTGGAGTAGGTCTTGAGTCGGATTGGCGGTCTGACCGAGGTATGACCTCCAAGCGATGTACTAGAGTCGCACAATGTTTTTTCCTTTTTAAAAGAATCAACACTCGGCGCCTTCGCTTCCATTTTGTCAAGTGACGTATATCGACCCAAGCAAGGCAATCAAGTCAATAGCTCATTTTATGGCGAGGCACGTCCATGACTACAGTTCTGGGTTGATGGTAGTAAACCAAGAGGTATGTCACGTACGTCGATGATCTTGGGTGTTACACTTTATGGTTGTTCTTTTTCGGTGCTTTTCGGTTGCTCAAGATCAAGATATATAGTTCTTTGGGCGGAAATACTTTGAAACTTGTTGCACAAGGTCTCGCATGACACGTTGTTTCTCTGGTGTCCAAAGATGCATGCGTGAGATATTTTGATATCGCCTCCATGATTTTTCAATGCATAGTTATTTGAGAGAAACCTAAACTCTGTCATTTATTTCTGTCTGCGCCTAAATAAAAGGCAACTACGATTTTACTGACAGAGGCTCTTAAAAATCCATCTGAACACATGCAGCTGTTCGTTTTATGTTAGGGATAAGTTACACCACTCATTAAATTTGTTCGATATTCCAACAGGTTGAAATTGTTAGTATCAAGAATATTAATATAACGAAGAGTTCAACTTGGCTATGTAAGTTAATAACTTAGGCAAATTTCAGTTGATATTCTACACGTAACAAATAATTAAAAATGTATATTTTCACAAGCGACTGTCTCATGCTAACGACTGAAATATGAGTGAATAGTTTTTTTAATAAATAAAACATGTCATAACGAAACACATGAATTTTGTGTAACTTAATCAATTTATTGTGGTAATGTATTTATTGTTCACATATATTAAAAATGTGCTTGCCGAAATGTTGGTATAAAGATAGCAGACAGTCATATGATACAAGTGAACGGCACATGCACATATATATATTTTTTAACTCTGCCCTTTTGGAATTTGGAGTGAAAACCGATAGTTTACACAATATCCGGTGAAAGTATTCAGATAAAAGTAAACTAACATTAAGAAATAACTACGATTGATTCGTGGAAAGTTTACTTACCGGCTCTTGTGTTTGCTGGAAAATAAATATGAGGACAAAAAAGAAATGAGTGAAGATAAACATGACAATTGACGTTTTCGCTTTAAAACAACATGTTTGTGGCGCCATGAATTCGCATTGCAGACATGCAGTCATTAAAATGTTTCATTCACCAAAATAAATGATTATTAATCAACTTTACCAAGGGGTACGTGCTTCACAAAACTTGTCATCAGTGACAAAATATGTTATAAGCTACTGAAATCCTTGCTTCTGATTGGTTATCAGCAGATTTGTCACTGATTTTTGTAATTTGTCATTGAAAACAGTTTTTGTTAAACGGGTCCCTGAACCAAACTTCTATTTTAAGTCGAAACAACTTACGGGGACATCTTGCGAAGCATTCCTCTTCGTCGGTGTCGCTACCTTCGGGGCAGTTCTCGGAGGCTACCCGCATGCTGCTGTCCAGGGATACACTGTCCCCAGCCTTGGTACAGGACCGTATCCTAACGTTGATTCCATCTCCGCAGAGACCACTCTTGTAGGTACAGGTCCAGGGCTCCCATGAAGACCAGATCCCTACGAAGCTCCCTAAAGAGTAAAGCAGATGTTTTTTTTCATTAAGTTTGGGACCGGTTGCTTAAAGAGCGTCAGGACAATTACCCCCTTGGCAATCATCCCCGGAAAATTACCCCCACCCCGAGGACAATTACTTCCACCCCTGAAAATACCCCCTAGGACAATTATCCCCGCCCCAGGACAATAAAGGGCTACCACCCCAAGGACATTCCCCCCGCGAAAATATCCCCCTCCTGTTTGTTAAAGGGAAAGTCCAGCCTGGTAATAAGTTGGTTTTAATAAAAGCAGATTTTTTTTTCGAGGGGTAATTATCCTCAGGGGTATTATTGTCTACGGGGTAAAAAGAGATCGGGTAAAACAAAATTGTACCCATTTTTTAAAACCTATTATAAAGCTTTTCTAAAGAGATTGACACCAGATACTGACAAAATGTCATCATGAGCAAATATTGAATAGATATTCTGCTCTGGAAAGCAAATGAAAACATCTATTTAAAATAAAGAGAGAGATGGGAAGAGAGGGGGAGGGAGAAAAAAGAGAGCAAGAGGAGAGATGGAGAGAGAGTGGAATGGAGAGATGGGAATGGAAAGAAGGACAGAGGGAGAGAGAGATAAAGAGAGAGGAAGAGAGCGTGAATGAGAGAGAGAGAAAGTGAAAGAGAGAGAGACAGAGACAGACAGAGAAAACTGAATTCCTCGAGAATTGCGTCGAATGTTATCATCTTTACAAGACTGGTATGCCTGGGACTTTTGTAATTTCACTTCAAGCGTGAAGATTTTCAGCGAAAGCCTAACAATTTTTACATAATTAGGGGGCCTACTCTAAAATAATTATGTCCAAATAGGCCTTGATTGCGACATACACCAGCACGTGCCAAGGGATGCTGAACGGCCACGTGTTATTGGGGAGGAACGTCATGATTTTCACTAAAGGCGACTCGGTTGTCATCTTATCGCAGATGACATCATTACCGCAATGGACCCTTAACGCTTCGTGATCATCATCAGAATGGTTGGGATAATGAGACACACCATTGATAGGACTTCGGTTGATAATAGATTTGTATTACATCAGCAGATTTGTGTAAAAAGTCATCAAATAAGTGAACGTCACAAACGATGAGCACGCTGTACCTCATGGTAAAATTAATTTGCGAAAAAATGGAAATCTATCAGGTTTCTATATTGTTAATTTGAAAAGAGAAATACAATTGTCATAATGATTGAATATACAATTTGACCACTTCAAATGGGTTTGTTACTAGATAGTGATCTGTTGACACGTTCCTCCCACGTAATTCGTTTGATTTGTTTCCAGATACCAGGGGCGGCGATTTCCTGTATTGGGGGCGAGGGGCTTTAACATGCAACATGATAAGGGGCGTAACAGTGAAGTGGAAGAGGGTCTATGATATTCTATATAGTATTTGAATATTATCTCTTTCTCTCTCCTTCTCTCTTCTTCAGAAGGAGAATAAGAGAGAAGAAGGAGAGAGAGAGAGAGGGGGTTTCTGTTCTCTCTTTCCGTTTAATGTTCCCCTTTATAAGTCATTCGATGGGGGGGGGGGGCACGTGCCCCAATTGTCTCCCCGTATCTTCGCCATTCACTGACCTGTTCCGTCGCACTTTCCATCATAGCACTGATTTTCTTCAGAGAAATCGCCATCTAGCTTGCCGTTGCATACGGCGAAGGGCTGGATGAGATGTTGATCGTTCGCTGAACGGAAACACACCCGGACACGTCTGTTGACACCCTTTGCGCTGGAGCAGTGTCGTTCACACTCGGACCACTGGGACCAGTCACCCCAGTATACTAGGGCAATATAAATGTTAGGAATGATAGAATGATAGTTTGGTTTATAGGGGCGCTACATCGAAGAGAAAGAATATAACGTGTGCGAGCTTAATTTACAACATGCCATACGATATCAAATGTATAGATCTAGTTTCTTTGGAATACTCTAATCCTGGACTTTTCAAATCCTTTCAAAATCATCATTCATATATTTAAGAAAACAGAACCAAAACTTTAAAAGACAAAAATCTTCTTTTCACGTTACCTTTCCCTTTTTTCTTTCTCTCATTTAATCTTTTTGATTATTTTTAGGGGGCGTGCCTCAGTGTCCCCCTGTAGCTACTGATTCTGGAAACATCACAGATATATTTATGAAATAATAAACTTATAAAAAGAATTGAGCTTACATTTGTCCTTTTTCTCCCCTTTGAAGATATCCATGTTCAACCAGGAGACTCCGCCTTTCATGATGGACGTGAACAAAAAAGAAAACTATGTCACGGTGAATATCACTAAAAATACCCTTATAAGATTTTCTAGAGACGTCATTAGAACATTTTGAATGTTGAATGTGAGCTTACTATTGCTAGTTCTACTTCTACTTCTATGGTAATACTCATCAATGCCTGTTCAGCATCTAGATGAGGGTAAAGCATAGAGTTGTTATATACAGCTCTATGCGGTACAGTTCCTGAAAAGGGTACTAAAGTGTTTCAAGAGCCACCTTGAACTGCTCCGAAGAAGGCAGTTCGACGATGATCTGAGGTGGCTCGTCCTAGTCCTCAATCGAATTAAGGATGAGAGAAGACACAGAAAAATAGCAACAATATTCATGTAGACCTAAAGCAGCGTTCATCCAAACCCGGCAACACACACCCACTACAAGGGGAAAAGGGTTAAAAATATTCACCTGTGGCAGAGCTGTCAATCTTTTTTTGTTGTTGATTCAATTAATACGATTTTTTTACCTTTTTGTATTTAAATACTTTTGACAGATGAAACCGAAATCAATAACCTATAACTATTGATTAGACATAACCAGTGTGTATACTTACCTTGCAACGAAGTTAAAACAAAGATGAAAACAACAACCTGCATCTTGATGTAGATAAGTTGCATGGCTTAGCCATTCTGCCAATCAATCAATCACGTTGGTTCATTTTATTGAATTATTGGGTCACGTGAAGAAGAAGGAAAAAAAAATCCCCTTTCTTACTAATACTAGCACGCGCACATGTATAATGACGCGCAAAACGTGTGCGTTATAAAGCGCATTTTACAAAGCGCGCTTACAAGACTTGTACGCAGGTTGAGGCTTGTCCAGATAGGGCGCGGTACGGTAAACCACCCGATTTGGATATCGAAATATTAAAAGCTACCGAGGTTTTTAGTTTTAAGTGTAAATGATGCCTAGGTCACATTTGCTCTACGGCGAGGATACGGCGGTCGTACATGTAGGTCCCTGAAATCGAGAGATACCTGCGGCGACGCAGAGGATCTGCGGTGGTTTCAGGGTCACCCTAGGGCGTATCCCTATCTTTACAGGCGCAAACAACACCGTCTCTCCTGTCTCCACAAAATGATGTACGGGCAGCTGGACGTTGACTATCAAGACTACACCCAACCTAAAACGACCAGAGATAGAAGAGGGCATAACAGGCAATTCCAACAGACCCACTCAAGAACGGACACATTCGCGAACTCCTTCTCCATGAGAACAGTGCGTGATTGGAACCAGCTTAAACCGGAGACTATCGCCCACACTGACCCTGTCAAATTCAAAATTGCCCTATCCCCCCCCCCCAATCTACAAATTAATACACCCTACCCGCACCTCCAGTTAAAACTCAGACGAGTATTTTGTATTTTGGAGGACCAACCAACCAAGGACCAAGAACGTACTGGTCTCCGTATAGCGCGGATTTATAACCTTTTTCATTTCTAGGTTCATCGTAAGACACACCGTAGCCATGCCGTAGAGCGGTTCTACGGCGACCATACTTTGGGCGAAAAGTGGCCTTGCGGCTACCTTGCGTCGCCCTTGGTATTTGTCAAAATGTGCACGGCCGCCGCACGGATGCCCTAACTTCCTAAGGCGACCGTGCGTCATCACTTCAAAGGTCTCCGAAAATGTTGTATGGTCTCAATGACCCTGCATGATTCGCTCATCGGAAAATAAGGGTGGTATACGAGCAATTAATTTGTCCCGTATATCCGGACACCTACCCCCTGGATAACCACTGAGGGTAGTGGTCTGGGTGTTAGTTGTCCTAGGGGGTAGTCGTCCTAGAGGTGGTTATTCTGGGGGTGGTTATTCTGGGGGGGGGGGGGGGTTGTCCAGGGGGTAGGTGTCCTACAACCATTTTTTTCCGTAAGGGAAGTGGCCCTTTCGATTCCCCTGGATCCGCCCATGAATCCAGTGATATAATTTTGCTCTTTCATTTCATGTTTCTTGCTGTGCGTCATCTTGAGATGCCAATAATGATCTATTAATTATCTTCAAGTCGGCCAACGTGACACGATGTTATTCCACATCAATGAGAAAACAGAATTATGAGCACGAGAGAAACAAGTAATATCATAATGAGAGGTTAGAAACAGACAAGAATATAGAGATAACGTGATGACTATGGACAATTAGTTCGCTGGGCTTGATGACGTCCTACTCTTAGCGGAGAAATAGAAAGGGAAAATGGGAGACAACGCGTAAAGGACTGGATATGACCGCTTTTCTTGTTCTCCTTGATCTAAATTCTCAATACAGTTTAGTTTTATTACAGTGTATGGTATATGTATGGTTGTGTGATCATACTTCGCGCGTGACTTTAAGTATAGTCGGGGAAATTCCATATCTATACAAAAAAATCGGTATAATTTCGAAAACTGATATCACCAATGGAAAGAGAAACCTAAATTTACCTAGAAAAGATTTTTTTTTTTGGAACTTGGAGTCAAATTATTAAAATATTGACAAAGATCTGCAAATTTTGCTATCTTTTGCATCCTTTCCGACTTGGAAAAAATTGAACTTATCGACACGTTCGGTCTAGTTTGCGTATCAGATTTCCAAATTTTACCGATTTTTTTTTTAAAGATTTGGAACTGTCCCCGACTTAAAGTCACGTACGAAATATGGTCACACCTCCATCCTATCAAAAAGAGAATAAACTGTTCCTTTAATGCTTCTTATGAAGGACGAAAGCGTGAAAATAGAGATTATAGAAACATATTTTGATCATGCAGCGAAATTATCTGCGAGCCGCTGCAGGCGACAATGCTCATAAAACAAAATGAAAATAGATGTGCAAACATGAGTATTAACAAGACCTGATTGAAAATATTTAATCACGATTATTTGACCAATCATGTCAACCTTATAAAACAAATTGAAAGTCAATTCGGATAATGTTTACGTATTACACACAAAAGATTATAATATTATGAGATTAATACCTGTTGAAAGACTACATGGATGGAATTATTATCATAGAATGGTGAAGCTCGTATGTTTCTTCTCGATGTCTCCGCTGATAAAAAAGGGTATTATTGAGACCATACTCATTTCAAACAACACTGGATGGAATTATTACAGAAAGGTAAACACAAATGTAACTTATACAAGTTATATTTGATGATATTCATGTTTAAATCATACTTTGACCGAGAAGCAAAATATAAAATAACAAAACAATATGGAATTATAGATGCACACTCTTCAACATTAATTTTGAAATAGATACGTAAACCTAGTGAAACATTTTGATCATAAAATTATACAAATATTGATAGTAATACCAATTATAATGATAATGATGATAATAATATAATGATAAGAATAGGCCTAATAATATTTGTTTAAAAAAATAAAATGATAAAAACAACAATAATGATAATAACGATAATCTATTATTATTATCATCAGAATGAAATTAATTTTGATAATAATTTCTCATATCACGCCTCGTCATTAAGTTACCAAAGCGTTTACAGTATTATAATTACCCCCGTTACTTGATTCAATAACTATTCTACACATGAAAGTGCAAATTCTCCACTCCCTAGGGAGCATTCTAGCGAGTCGCCCTTTTGCAGGCGTCCACATGCTTATCCGACCACAACGATCCGACGTTCGAATTGTAAAGATTGTAATTAAGATGATTATAGTAGCAAATTATATTTTCATCATTGCGTGAGCAACATAAAGTCTGGCTCAGTGATTATGTCATATAGATCATCGCAAAGACAAATTCAAAATAAAGAAAAACAATGCAAATTGTGCAGGAAGGGGCGGTTGCAGAAACATAATTGGAGGAGGGGAGATTTTTTAGGGGGGCTAGAGCACCTCAAGCGCGTCAACCTCCTCTAGACCCACTGTTGGTTATGTAGACTGAAGTGGCGTTGGATGTAGATACAGTTTTTTTTAATGATATCAATTAAAATTCAATTCATGTTTAATCTATACAATTCATTCATCGTAAATCTGACTTCTTATCTGTATGGGTAGGGGTCAATAAACTAAAAAAGTGAAGGGAATCAACAAAATATCTCTCCACCATTAATATAATATCAACGAATAAATTCATTTTGCAATAAATAATGACTGTCTGTATATGTGTGTATATATAATGTATGTCCAATTACAAATAACGGTTTTAAAAAATAGAAATGAATTCATTTTGCCCCGCAGCATTCGACTCTATGGTATAGAATGTTTACCACATCAACATGTTTTTGTATGTAGAGGATGCCCTATGAAATTTAATCCAACTGAACTTTACTTTACCCTCGTGCGGCCAGAAACTGGCAATGTCTATTTGTCATTCTGAGAATTCTGTCGTTATTTGCTCCTGGTGTATGAGAGAAAGGAAAGGTTTGTCTAGAAGAGACGTGTAGGGGGTAGGGGAGGTCACCCCCTCTTTTTTTTTTAACATGTGGCGTATATTTATATATATTAAACAGGGGATTGGGGTCGCCAAAGCCTGCCAGGATGAGAGGTGAGATATACCGGGGCTTCCCAAGATTTCATTACAAGGTTATATTTTTCTTTCTTTAGGGTGAGTGAGGGGGGGGGGGGGTGAGGTGGTTAAACGGTGAGGGGCATACACCACTGTAAAACAAAATTGTATTCCTAAATGAGGGGGGGGGGGGGTGTCGTCGGGCATGGTATGGTTATACTGTAGCTGTCTGTAACTGTAACTACGAAATATGAAAACACTAAAAATTCATATTGTTAGCCTAGGTACAGTGTTGACTTATATACCAGAGGCGGCCCTCCCGGGGGGCAGGGGGGGACACAGTGCCCCCCCCCCACTTTTTCAGATACTCCAAAAGTGCCCCTTTTTACATAGGAAAAGTGCCCCTTTTATTTTGTAAGAAGTGCCCCTTTTACCTTGACAAGTGCCCCTATTACTTAGTAAAAGTGCCCCTTCCCCCTTTTCACCTCCGACGAGTGCCCTTTTTATTTTTGACACGTGCCCCTTTTCCATCGACATGTTCCCATTTTCCTTTGCAATAAGTGTCCATTTTCCATTCTCATAAATGTTGAAATTATCTTGAATAAGTGCCCTTTTTAATCTCTAGTAAGTGCCTCTTTTCAGGTACGAGAAGTGCCCCTTTTCACTTTTGATAAGTGCCCCTTCACCTCTGATAATTGCCCTTTTCAAAACAGAGAGGTGCTCCTTTTACTTTGACAACTGCCCCTTTTTTCCTTTGTAAGAAGTGTCCCTTCTCCTTTTAATAACTACCCCTTTTTTAAACTCGGATGAGCACACCTTTCATTTTAACATGTGCCTCTTTTATTTTCTAATAAGTGCCCCTTTTCCTTATGATAAGTGCCCCCATTAAAAAGAAGGAGCTCCTTCCCCTTCTCATAACTGCCCTTTTAAAAATCTGAACGGTGCCCCCTTTTCATTCAACAAATGCACATTTTCCCTTATTATAAGTGCCCCTTTTACATTTTCATAAGTGCCCCTTTTCATATCTGGTCAGTTCCCCTTTTCACCTCTGATAATTCCCCTTTTAATAATGATATGTGCCCCTTTTCTTTTCTAATAAGTGTCTTATCCCTTTCGATAATTGTCCCCTTTTCATGTAATCATTAAACGTGCCCCTTATTTAAAGCGACTAAGAGCAATTTCCCCCAAAAGTTCGCTCGCTGCGCTCGCTCGCATTTAAAGAAGATATAATTATGTTACTTATCAAAGGTCTTTTCAGTCTGCCGTTATGAGAATATGCTTATAACCCCATCACGATTGGCTTTTTTCCTCTTTATAAGATGTAATTTTTCGCACTGCGACCTTACAGATCTTAAAAAATTGTCTCGCTCGCTTCGCTCGCTCGTAAATGCATATTTAGACATCACACCCAACTGTAAAGTATGATGCTTAAGCGATATATTGTATGATGTATGAAGAGAAACAAATATTGAAATCATCCCTGATAAACACAATGTAGGGGTATATACCAATGTCTAAAAAATGGTATATTTTCGCTTTGAGATTTCCCACTGTAGGTGCCCTTTTTCCCCCAGAAAGTGCCTTTTTTTGTTGGTGCCCCCCCCCCACTTTGGAAGTTGCTCGGCCGCCCCTGCTTATATACAATAGGCTTTCAATTCTAGTCTCATCTTGTGAGTCTTATACCCCATTCACAGTGGCCTCAAACACCGCGACAGCAGCGGGACTGTCCCGCCGCTGTCGCGGTGTTGTCTTCAGTGTGAAGGCTCGGACCCGTTATAAACTATCGCGGGATAACACCGCCTCGCGATAACGCCGCGACAAACTATCGCTAGGTTCGCCTAGCTACAGCAGCGGGACAGTCCCGCTGCTGTCGCGGTGTTTACTCATACCCCATTCACAGTGGTTTTGAAATTTGTAGCGGCGTTGTAGCGGAGCGGCGACACCGCCATAACACCGCTACAAATGCATTCACAGTAGAAAAGTTATCCCGCTGCAGCAGCGGGATAAATATCATGTACCCATTCACGCTGCAGCGGGTGATTTTTATTACCTCCGTAACAAACACGTGTATGCATGGCTCATGACCCGCGAGTGACCCCGATATGACCGGAAATACTTCAGCGCGGGGTTTTCGATTGCTTGAAATAAACATGTCAAGTTGCTTTTTGTATCCTCGATCATATTACTTTTTAAAAAACTAGCATTTTTATTGCTTCCAGTCAGAATATTTTAATTTTTTGAAGTGTGAAATATTTTTATTTGGATAATAATAATACCTACATAATAATAAAATCAATTTGAATCCACTGGTTACTTTATTTCTATTTCACTTTATGTTCCCCATTGCTGTAGAAAAGAGGTCAGTGATAGGTAAGTAAACAAATCACACGTGTTTGTCGAGGTGTTATAGCGGAGAGCCTTCACACTGAGTAAACACCGCGACAGCAGCGGGACTGTCCCGCTGCTGTAGCTAGGCGTCCCTAGCGATAGTTTGTGTCGGCGTTATCGCTAGGCGGTGTTATCCCGCGATAGGTTATAACGGGTCCGAGCCTTCACACTGAAGACAACACCGCGACAGCAGCGGGACAGTCCCGCTGCTGTCGCGGTGTTTGAGGCCACTGTGAATGGGGTATCAGTGTAAAGGCTCTCCGCTATAACACCGCGACAAACACGTGTGATTTGTTTACTTACCTATCACTGACCTCTTTTCTCCAGCAATGGGGAACATAAAGTGAAATAGAAATAAAGTAACCAGTGGATTCAAATTGATTTTATTATTATGTAGATACCCTCCCGTGCCAAAAGTATTGCAACATAGACACACACATTACACAGGAGACAAATAATTACATGAAAATGAGTGCTGTTTTAATGAATATGTAGTGCATCATTTTTTATCATACTATCAGGCACATTTTATTGATATATCAATAGTCATTTTTCATGTAAGATTCACGAGTCTCTAGTATTTTGTTGGATATCCTCGCCTTCTAATGATGGCGCGCATCCTTCTTGGCATCGTCGCGTAGAGTCCTTGCAATCTTTCTTGGGTGATGCTGCCCCAGGCCCTGAAGATAGAGCGGACCAAACCTTCCCTCGTGGTTGGTCGGTCTTTGGTGTTGGCTCTCTTGATGTCATCCCACAGATTCTCTATCGGGTTAGCATCTGGTGATTGCGCCGGCCACTGCACCCTGTTGACGCCAGTTTCGTCATACCATTGGTCCATCCTGGCTGCCCTGTGTGCCGGTGCGTTGTCATCCTGGAAGACGAACGGGTGTTGCGCGTTGCCAAAGATGTTAGCAATGGATGGAAACAAGTGGGCGTCCAGAATATCTCGATATTTGGCGTTATCAATGTTCCCATCTACACAAATTTAACCACAAATTTAACGAATTTCATCATGTTGCAATACTTATGGCATGGGAGGGTATTATAATTATCCAAATAAAAATATTTCACACTTCAAAAAATTAAAATATTCTGACTGGAAGCAATAAAAATGCTAGTTTTTTAAAAAGTAATATGATCGAGGATAAAGTACAGCTAGCGCGCGCAATTTCAAGCAATCGAAAACCCCGCGCTGAAGTATTTCCGGTCATATCGGGGTCACTCGCGGGTCATGAGCCATGCATACACGTGTTTGTTACGGAGGTAATAAAAATCACCCGCTGCAGCGTGAAAGGGTACATGATATTTATCCCGCTGCTGCAGCGGGATAACTTTTTTACTGTGAATGCATTTGTAGCGGTGTTATGGCGGTGTCGCCGCTCCGCTACAACGGCGCTACAAATTTCAAAACCACTGTGAATGGGGTATTATGTTCAGTTTGTTCAGTGTGACTGTGTTAAAGTGTTCGGTGATATTTGGCGGGCAAACAAAATACCACTCGCCTTTTGTATGGCGAGATAGGCTTTATATCCAGGAGTATTAAATTACGAAGGTATTCAGAGCCTGAAGGTAATGTAAGAATATTCATTTGTCAATTGTATGATAGATTGTGTCCGCGTCTCGTCCTCTTGTGCAATAAAGAAAATCTCAGTGGGGTATCAACAAATTGAGAAAATAGCGAAGGGGGTGCGTGCTTTATCCTCTCGAATCTGTCTATCTATTTATCTAACTATCCATCCATCTATCTATTCATCCACCTATCTATCTATCTATCTATATGGTGAGCAAGATTGGAAAATGAAATTTGGTTTTCCTTGCAGGACCTAAAATGGGGGTGGGGTGGGGGTAGTGTGCACAAGATGTCGTATACTGTAGTCAACTTTCACTGCAGCATTTGCCTTTTTATTTTGATGATAAATTGCCATTTGGTATCAAAGTTCTTTTTGGTCAACACATTTCATTAGCTATATATACTTGTTTTTGTGTACACGTACATGGTATGAATTTTAGGTATCTAAATCAAATCGAACAAAACACTGACAATTATTGTTGATGCTTGTTATCATGGCTTACTTTTTCAATTGGGTCTTCGCGTCTTTGGGTTACACGAACGTTCGTGCATGATCAAGCTCTCTTTCCCTGAAGGGTCGGGTGTAACGGATGTCAAATACACCCCTCTGAACGCTTAAGTTTCTGATTCAGTTTACCCGACACCCCAAACAACCTACACTGTTAGAAAAAAATTAAACAAGTTGTTTAAAATGTTAAACAACCACAAGTTAACCGGTGAATCGCTCAACTGTTGTTTAAAAATTAAACAACTTAGGGTTGTTTACGTTTTGAACACTTAGTTGTTTAAAAATTAGAAATTTTTTTAAACAACAGTTGTTAAGTAATAAAATTGCACAACTCGGTTGTTTAAAGCAAGTTGTGTAAATGTTAAACAATAATGTTTAAATTACTAAGCAACTGTTGTTTAATCAATATTACTGCACAACTGGGTTGTTTAAGAGGACACTTTTTTTGTTGTGGTCCCCAAAAAATCGCAACGACTCAGCAGGCCGCTGAATAAGCGGGGGGGGGGGGGGGGGGGGGTAAGAGGACACATTTTTATTTTATTTTTCGCGAAATTTGAAAATTTGACATTTTTCTTCGCTGGGGGGGGGGGGGGGGGGTAAGGTTACCTTTTTTTAGGTCAGCCATGGGTATAATTTTTTTTTTTTTTAGGGGGGTTTGAGGGGGGTTTACACACATAAAAATACCAAAGGGGGGGTTCAACCCCCCCCCCGTACGCGCCTGTGTCCGGATATGCGATACAGCCCGTGGTCAAGACAGAGGACTTGTATTACGTGGATGTGGTACATGCTTCCAAAACAGGATCGAGTAATTTATCTCGTGTGGTTTTTATACACGTCTTTCGGTTTGGTGCGTTTAAAATATCTTGTACAAAATCAATCGAAGAAGCCATTGACCGCAACATAACCTATTTCAATGCATAATCAGCGAATAAATCCTAAAAAACTGCTACACTCTTAAACATGACGCCTTGTTAACCATACCTCTGGAAACTCAAGAAGGAAAACAAAACAGAATACAAAAAGAGGTTAGTATGAAGACAGCAAAGCTCTCTTTTAAGATTAAAAAAAACAACCTACTTCTGGTATAGCAGATAGGAAATTGGAATGAACTTGTTGAATGCTGTCTCTTATTGGTTTAGTGGTATCAAGAGATAGATGAGGCCAGATATTCTGATGCTCTCTGGCTTTATTTTCGATGATTCTTTTAATGCATTTTATTGCATGAATCTCCTAATTTAATATAAGAATCCTATAGTTTATTTCTATTTCTATTTTTAAAAAATATATATTTAAAAAAAAAATGCAAAAAAGCTGTCCATTGGTTTTCATTAGAAATCAGAGAAATGGACATTGTGAGCACTGAGGATCCAAGCAGCTTATGGGCTTACCTTTAATATTAAACGTAAGATGAGGGTTGCCCAATCATAGGCAACTAAACAAAATATAAAGGGATGAGGGTGGATGCATTCCAGATTCACCCCCCCCCCCCCCCTCCACAGCCTGATACGTGAATGCCTCTAAAAACAGAGTGCCCTTGTACATGTACATAGGATAAGCGTTCAAGTCCAGCCCCATGTCATTTAATACCCTTTATTCGTTTCTCAGACAGTGAAAGATAATTCTTGTTTTGTCGCATCCCGAATAGAGAGTCATGAATTAAAGATGAAGAAACGTGCAGAGAAAACCAAGGATTACAAACGATTCACTTTGACAATTTGATATTGTGATCAATCACTATGGACAGCTAGGGAAGTTCAGATTCCGTTTATTTCTCTGCCGTCCCGTCTTAAAATGTCAACTGGATACAAATGAATTTATTCTTCTTTTCAGATGTTATGTTCAATAGCCAAAGGCAAGAAGAATACAAAATACAAGGCTGCAAATTATGTCCTTAACCCATCTTCAAAAGTTCATTTATATTTAGACATTCTATTTTTTACTTAAAAGAAAATCATTAATCCAATCATATCTCTTATAACCTTAGATGTATCCTAAAGATGATTTTATGAAATCGAAGACCTTTTGATATTATTCTATTCTTAAAAAATTGTATCCCAAGATTTCGTTCAATGCATTTCATTGACATGAACGTACATGAAGAAGACAAACGAAATCAAAATGCTTTATCTTATATTGAGTGGTAAAAACTTAAATAGATTAATAATGAAATACACGTATACAAATACTTAATAAATAAAAACAAATTATATCTGCATGATTCTTTGATACTTCTGGACCTATCTACCAAAACAAACAAAAACTATTGTCAAATAATTTACTGTTGAATGGTTATTTTAGGTGACATAATTTTAATTTGAATCATTCGATTTCAATTGGAATATGATTTTATTTTGACATGTATTAGGTTTTAATTTTCTAGTTCAAAGAACCCCGGATGATACATTTACTTTATGATCAATGCTTCTATATAGGTATTTCTCTCGCTCACAGCCTTTAGCTAGACCTGAACATTCCTTTTATTTAATAATACATGGTCATGAAATGTCAAGAGGGTAGAAGTAAATAACGAAGAGCATAGTCAACATGAGTCCGCCATCACGTTCAAGGTTTCCTTTTGAAATGATTTGTCAACTGTGTGTTTATTCTGTGAAAAATGCAGAAATATAAGCAACGAACAAAAATAAAGGTTCTCAGTCAGTGGCCTAGCAAAGGTCTAGAACTAAAGGAGGCACAGGGCATCATGAAGGAATAGGGAGGGGTGGTTGGGCACCAATGCTATAAGATCAATAATATGCACATTAACAAGTCCATTGATAAGGGGAAGGTAGAGTGATAAAATGGAGCCTACCATCTTTTTCTCATCCTTTCTACCCTCATTTTCATTTTCTCCACTCTGTTTTTCTATTTGAATGCCTTCTCCATTCAATGGGGTGTGGGATGGGGAGAAGGTGCTCACACTGCCCCGTACCCCATTAGTTATGCGACTGTTCTACGTGTAGATTTCAAACTGCTTGTCGCACTATCCTCTTGATGATGATTAATATCATTACCCAAAAGACAATTTGATGGTATTCTTTTCATCAAAATTATACAATAGCAAAAGAGTCGTGCTTAACGGGATCCGGTAACTTTGTCTCAGATTCTGAAACAAAATTCTGGATTTAGCTCATGATGCAATGATAATTATAAACCTTTAGGTCAGTCAGGAAACCCATGACTTTTACAAGCCGATCCCCTGTCTGATTATCAAGATATTTATGATTGGAATTACAAATTTTGAAAACGGTTCGCCTGACGGTTTTCATAACACTACAGTCTATTGGGGAAAATGAGTATGGTAAAACCGGTCACTCAAAGATTTTTTACTTCTTGATCATTTTGAAGCGCAATTTTGTTAGGGCTTCAATATTACACTATATCACAGACACTGATAACACGTGGGGCCGTGTATCTCAGATTTAACATTGTTATACGATCCCTTTAAGGCAACTTGCGACGAAGGCAACAACGTGAAATATATTATAATTTCCTCAATATTATGGAATATAAATGCTAGTATATATGCACACAGCGCACATACAAATCCATAAACATTAGATTCCCAAAGCAATGTTGGGTATTAATTGTGCTGAAGGAAGCAAAAAGAAGGAATTTACCAGTTTGCTTTCCACTTTTTCATCAATAAGTAAAGAAACAAAATAACAAAATGATCACCTTTTTGACCAGTATATGGCAATATAATGGGTGCCAGGTAAAAATGTCAGAGGTAAAAATGTCAGAGGAAAAAATGTCAGAGATAAAAATGTCAGAGGTAAAAATGTCAGAGGAAAAAATGTCAGAGGTAAAAATGTCAGAGGAAAAAATGTCAGAGATAAAAATGTCAGAGGTAAAAATGTCAGAGGAAAAAATGTCAGAGGTAAAAATGTCAGAGCTAAAAATGTCAGAGGTAAATATGTCAGAGGTAAAAATGTCAGAGGAAAAAATGTCAGCGGCAAAAATGTCAGAGGTAAAAATGTCAGAGGAAAAAATGTCAGAGGTAAAAATGTCAGAGGTAAAAATGTCAGAGGTAAAAATGTCAGAGGTAAAAATGTGAGAGGTAAAAATGTCAGAGATACCCAAAAAATGTCAGGTACAAAATAAAATGTAGGGGGAAAAATTGGTGCCATCATAATATCTCGGCACTTTATCACACAAAATGTCAAAATGTAAGCTACTGGGCTAGTCTATTATATTTTATAAATGACTGTGTATTGTACGTCGTACATGTCCTGAGGATAATACAATGTGGAAAATAAATTTGAAACTTATATTTTGTGATCAGGTTTGCATATATTAATTTCTATCATTTTTCTATATTTTAAATTGGTTAATGTTTTAATGTTTATTTGGTTTTGAGGAAGTAGGCCTCAGTACATAGAATATTAAGATTGAATGAGATAAAACAGGGAATCAGTTATGAATATTGCACATAAATTCCACAAATTCAGTAATTAGACCCATCTTCATGTCCATCCCAGCAAAGACTGTTATGACAAGAAAACATTAATAAAAAGACACGGATGCTTTGTCCCCCTCATCAATACTTTATTACAAAAGTTTAACAAACAATATCAAAGCTTCGCTTGAATGTCAGATAGTAGGCCTACAAGTGGTAAACGTTGAGACATACATATGTATCTACCCAGGTATTTTGTCATGTGCTTTCGAATTTCGACCATAACACTGCGTAACTTTATATTAAAAAAAAATCATGTTTGTGATTAAGAAACGTGGGACAAATACAATATAAGTTCCTCAATTTCAACTGTTTTTGTTCTGCCAAATTCATGATGCATTTTGTTTAATGTGTAGACTTGTACGAATATGTACCCTGTTGGAAACTGTCGTATACAGTGTATGCCAGCACACCTTTTATAAATCCTGCACCAAATATCCTTCAAACAATATTATCATGTATGCAAGCAGTATCATGATCAGGGGCGTCAATCTTGGGAGGGGGACGGGGGGACACGTTCCCCCCACACATTTTCAGGTGGTGAAATGTCTCCCCCCCCCATGTTTTGTCAGAAAAGAAGTTCTTTAATAATTTAATGTAACGTCAAAGCTTCCGCGCTGGAGGGTGGGGGGAACTGAATTCAAACAAGGATTAAGAGTCGAGAAAGTACATGCCGTGAAACAGAATAACTAGAGAGAGAGTGTGTGTGTAGCAACATAACATGATATAATTTTGAAAGTAACTGTAAAGGTGACATGTAATTGTGTCCCCCCCCCCCCATGCTCAAACTCGGATTGACGCTCTTGATCATGATGCTATAAATGTGTACAGTAAAACTATGTTTCTGATATGTTACTCATGAATAAATATTTGTCAATTTCAGAGTTTGATCTCTCACAGCAAATAATTATAGAACGATGTAGCTTTAACAGAACCTCTGCAGAGCGCGCGCTTATCTGGAATGTGATGGTGCGGTTAGCATTTCATGTAACATTGGCGGCTTTCTGCTTTGTATCAGAGTATCAAAGCTGCTTATTGATGTTCTCCCAGACTATTTATACCGCAATAGTGATCGACGATTAACTCTTTGCAAAGCGCAAGCTTCTCTGGAATGTGATGGTGCGGCCAGCATTAGATGTAACATGGGCGGCTTTCTGCTTTGTATCAAGGTATCAAAGTATCAAGCACACAAGAAAGTGAAATTGTTGGAAATATGCATTTGTAGGAAATTACATTTTATAGTAGTCATTGCCACGTTTAAAATTTCCATTAATCTTCAGAATGGACGGTGAAGTGGAGGCGGAGGGGGGGGGGGGGGGCGGGGGCGGAGGATTCACAGCGTTATATCTTATCACCCTTTTTTGGGGGGGGGGGGCTGTGATTTTCTTTTTATTTAATGATTACACCATCGAGCCACAACTCCGCCTATAATTATTCATGGCCAAACTACTCGATTTTAGACATTCTTTTTTCCCAGAAGTTTGCTCAGTGTACCAGTATCACTTGCTTAGACAAAGGCATATGAGGGGGAGGCAGCCGGGTCACTATGCCCCCAAAAGAAGGATACACCCCCCCCCCCCGTCTCCCCTCGGCTATAATCGGGCAAAAAGTCACAATTTCAGGCAGAAAGGTAAATAAAAGTTACAGAAAGAAGAAAATAAAGCAGCGCTGAAATTAATGACTGCAGAGAATCCTTCGTTATATCTTTTCGATAAGCCTAATATACAAACATTACCAATATTCAACCTGTAACATGCATTTTAAAAATATATTTTACCTCTAACATTTTTACCTCAGACATTTTTACCTCTGACATTTTTCCTCTTGACATTTTTACCTCTGACATTTTTTCCTCTGACATTTTTACCTCTGACATTTTTACCTCTGACATTTTTTCCTCTGACATTTTTTCCTCTGACATTTTTACCTCTGACATTTTTACCTCTGACATGTTTTCCTCTGACATTATTACCTCTGACATTTTTACCTCTGACATTTTTACCTCTGACATTTTTACCTCTGACATTTTTTCCTCTGACATTTTTAGCTCTGACATTTTTAGCTCTGACATTTTTTCCTCTGACATTATTACCTCTGACATTTTTACCTCTGACATTTTTACCTCTGACATTTTTACCTCTGACATTTTTACCTCTGACATTTTTTCCTCTGACATTTTTACCTCTGACATTTTTACCTCTGACATTTTTTCCTCTGACATTTTTACACCGAGCCATATAATGAATATCTTGGGGATATCTTGTAAATGGTAAAGCCACATGACCCAGGTGATTGATATAGAATCCTCAAAATATTCATTAGATAGTCATATTTGCAATCTTACGCAAGTATGGTTACGTGGACCTTTATTATACGATAGTCTATCACATTATTTTCTTTTTCATGCTTGGCACTGCACAACTGTCTTTTATGCAATTTTATTTTTCTACGTTCTACTATTGCAGCCCAACCATTGACTAGGTTCTAGAACGAAAATGTAGCTCGGGAAAGGGTATTTCTTTAGGTTCCGTAAATGCTGTATAGTATTGATAAATATTGCCTCCTCCCTTTCTAAATCTAAATGTAAAGATATGAAAATACAAGAATATTCCTTTCATGTACATGAGATAAATAATATGTTATGTATCATAAGCTATGAATCTATTAAAGCTTATTAAGGACTAATTGATAACAAAGAGGACGTGGGCCCCTAAAACCCCCTGAAACAATCATCATTCTAATTTACTTTTCTCTATTTTGGAATAATTCCAAGGCATTTCAAAGACATTTGTGGAACATTTCCAAGACCACAACTACACACCTTCCCCTCCTGAGGGACTCATGTGATTTTCCATCAGTTTTTCATCTCCACATCACAGTAGAGCTTATGGTATAAGTGTTGCGTAGGTGCAAGATAGTTTTTACCCTTTCATTGATGACATTGTGTAACAACATGAAGAACAAAATCACTGAGAATGCATGTATCAGAATTTCCTTGAAGCTTCTTACGGTAGCTCGTTGCCATGGTTATATTTTGAACGATGTATTCCTTTGCGAATACACTATTACCTGATGTTAAACAAACGTCATGAACATTAAGGATAATTAGAACTAATGAGAAAGAAAACGTCACTGAACTACTCCTGATTGCAACTATGCTCAAGAGCAGAAAGACATGTTTTTAAAGAAAAAGAAAAAAAACTCAGATCATACACAAAGAATGACAACAAATGAAATAATGCAACCACGAGTATGACGGGTAATGAGGAAAGTAAAAAAAAAATAAGCGCAAGAAAAAAAGGATAATCCTTTTTAGTGCTTGATAATGTATTTTTTCCCTCCCCATTGCTACTTTTCTCACTTCGATGTAGGGATTTCAATGCACTCAATCCTGATCAAGAACTATGCATAAATGCATGGTGATGTTGTCATCATACACTAGCTAGCTCATCATTTTCTAAAATAACAAGTAGCCACGATAATGTGGAAAGCATTGTTGATATATTCACAACTTAAAGGTAAGAAAATGATTTTGTTTCAAAACCTCCATTCTTTTTTTATCTCGCAAAATTTGGAGCCATCTCCCCGATTTTTTTTGCTTGTTTGATTCTATCTAATGAATATTAACGAAGCCCTAGAAGGAAAATGTAAAGGAAGACGTCTTTTTTTACCTGAACATTAACATGATTCATTAAGTCAACCTAGATCCATACATTTCTAAGGCCAATGGTAAGCCTATAAAGACCCCCATCCCCAATTACATTTATTTCAATCCACCAATTATTCTGCCCGTAAGTTGCTTCCAATTCATGTATACATTGAACTATACATTTAATGCACCACGCATTGAAGAAAAGAAAATCTGTCCACAGAAGGCTCTATATTTTGAGGGGCTTCAGGCTAAATATAGGAGGAAATCGTCGAGGTGGTATCGGAAAGGAGAAGTAAGAAGATTATTTTTCTTGTCGCACTCGAAACTCCCCCGCATAATAAATGTACAGCAGAGTATAGACTTTTCAACTGATAAGAACTTTTAAAATCATCAGCTGAAGAAGTGGCACATTAAAAGACAGAAGAAAATTGGGAAATACCGGGACACAGAGAGAAAGAGAGGGGGCAGCTAGAGGTAGCTAAAGAGAGACTGAGAGAAAAGGGGAGAGGGGTGAGGGAGAGAAAGGGAAGAGAAAGAGAGACACTGAGACAGATGGAAGCAAAGAGAAAGGGAGATATAGGGAGTGATATGAAAAGAGAGAGGGTGAGAGGGAGAGAGAGAGTGGTAGAAAAAGATGGGGGGGGGTATAATTATAGAGGCGATTCGCGAACCATGCGATAGTCCGGTGACATATCCACTAGATCACATCATCACAACACCTCTACCGACCGTGTGAACTCGATCTTATACAGTGCGTCCCAGAAAAAAAACGAAACCGAGAATGATCGATGTTTTATCATAACTTAATCACAATTATAATTAATAAATCAGAACTAAAATTCATTGATATGTTTAAAGTAAGAAATATTCTAAATGAAATTGTTTGGAAAAATAGTAACATTACCTTTAAGATAAAAATACTGTTTTATCGAGAATGGCAAGAGGCCGGTTTATTGAAAATTCATAATTTGATTACAAATGGTATTTGGAATGATTCTACAATACTAAATACAAAAGTGAAAGCACAACAGCTCTTATTTGATTTTAAATATACAAAACTAAAGAAAGCATTTCCACAGTGTTGGTTGGATAGATTAAGCTATGAATTTGAACAAGAATGTGATGTTTCGAATATGATAGAAATAGAAACAGGGGATAAAGTGAATGTTTTTGTTATGAAAGTGAAAGATTACTATAGTTTGTTATTACGTAAAAAATCAAAAGAACCAAATATCATTTACTTTTGGAATTTCTTTTTAGATTTATATTTTTATTTAAATTAAAGCAAATTCGTAATAATAAAGTTAAACAATTTAATTTCAAGATGATTCATAGGTTTATTGCCTCAAAAGAAAACTTAAATAAATGGAAAATTGTTAATAATAATTTATGCAACTCTTGTGGACAAGTTGACTCAACTTTTCACTTTATGTTATATTGCAAGGATGTGACTTTGTTTTGGAAAATAATATGTAATTTGATATTTAATCTATTCCAAATAGAAATACAAATAGACCAGAAGATAATTGTTGTAGGTAAGGATATTGGAAACAAGAGATATTCACTTCTGAATATTATTTTAAATTATGCGCAATATGCAATTTATAAATGTTACGTTAAGAAGATTGTTAATGGTTCTGTTAACTACCCACATACTTTGTTTTTGAATTCAAGTCGTTGCTAAGATCATTTTTAAGATATGAATGTGTTAGCAAAGAAAATAATACTAAGCTGGAAGAATTGTTGAATGTACTTTAATCTTTAGCCTATGTTAGGTTTCACTCAATCATTGAGTTATTAATGTACAAAATATTATGGAAATAAAAACCTCGCTTGAGGATAAGAGAGAAAAAAAAAAAAAAAATAAATAAATGACACAAGTTTGTAAAGCTTAGAACCTATTCTTTCATTTGATGCAACTCATATGATGCATATTTCATGCATGAGTGATTAAAAACATTTGAAGAGAGGAAACCAAAAAGTCATATTTAGGGCGGTTACCTGAATTTCGAAGAAAAAAATCCTATTTCTAGAGAGTTCAATTTCTGTCCTTACATATGACATCTCAATCAGAAAAAACGAGCCAGGAGTATCAAAGTTTGGTTTGTTTAAAGTATTGCTTTCATTTCCATAATTTAATTAAACGAGTTCGTTTTCACTGGCTGCCTGTCGTAGCAAAAACCTGAGTTGACAAAAGACTTGACTCCGTTTCGTTGACGATCAGCCATGCATCAAGTCTTTCGTCTTCTTTGTGCATGGCTGATCGTCAATGAAACGGAGCTAAGTCTTTTGTCAACTATGTTTGTTGCTCCGGCAGGCAGCCAGTGAAAACGAGTCACACCGGATGTATCCGGATCCGGTGTGATCCGTCGTTTGAACATAGATCTAAACGCTCGCGGGGTAGAAACCGGAAGTCTTCTCGCTCTAAAGCGCGCGCCCTTGCTCCGCGCACGTGATCGGCCGTGAAGTCGGATGTAAACAATGTATTGACAATAACAACGTGTTTGACCTAGATTTCGCAATAACATTGAAATAAAAAATATATCCAATGGAACCTTGATTTTCAATTTGTCTGATGAATGATTTTTTATATTTTTTAAATAAGAAATATATTCCATTTAGACATCGTCAATGAGTGGCGCCGCCTAGAGAAGTTTTCTCTTGTTTTGCTTGTTAATGTTTTTTTTTGTACAGCTTCACAGTGGACGAGTAACCATGACAACGTACCTTGCGATTTCCGCGGACGTGCACCGCAATTTAAACGGCCTCCACGCTCGGTCCCTTGTGTTTGAGGGGGAATGTCACGTCACCCCGCGTTTACCTCAGCGTTTACCGCGTTTACCGCGTTTACCGCAGACAGTCGTCTGGTGGGACACCGAGTGACATAGATATAAACGGGTTCGATGTCAAAATAAATCTGCCGCCTATTTTTCCTCCATGGCTAGAACAGCGTACAATTATTGACCCACTTTTACCCATCATGTTTCCTGAAAGAGTGTAGACCTTTGTTTTGCATTCTACCCCTGACATATGAATCTCAAATTCAATATAGTGTTGGATTGTTCATGTGAATAATTTAATTTATAGACGAGCGAGTCTATCAGAGAAAGGGAAATTTCCAAGTTATGTCATAAACTTTGCAGCATCATGTAATTCTATTGATGTCTCGCTGCCTAGGCCAAAGATGGATGCAGTGGTGGTAAAAATTAAAAATTAAAGATCTCAAGAGAACGGTGACGCTGAATTTCAAATAGGGTTACCCTCCAAATTCCAATACTAGATTGAATTATTTCACCGGGCTTGTCTTACAAAATTTTTTATTCTTTAGATAACTCAGTTTCAATTTTCAATATCTCTTCCACTGTATGAATGTAGTAAAATCAGTGAGAATGTTTTGGAGGTTACCACTTTTGAATTGAATTTTAAAAAGGCTGAACTAATTCAGTCTTACGTCTCCTTTTATATAGCAAAACTTTGCCCATACGCGTTACCTTTGAGATACACGGACTTCGACATTTGTTTATTGTTTTTGTTAATACAAAATAACGTTAAGAAGCAGTACGTACGAATATTGTTTAATATAGTTTCATAATACTTTATAAAATGTCCATGAATGACGTCATTATCATTATGGCTTTTCTTTTGCCTTTTCCAGTTCTGATCAGTTCTGCTTCGAAAGTATTTGGATTCCACTCACGTATAGTGATCCTGTGGAATTATAAGAACGCCATCATCAACTGAATCTTTAAAACCAAAGTCGTTGCTCGGAGTCCTAATTATGCTGTTCTAGTGATATGTCAAAATGATGCATGTGAGTAATGGCGATGCTTTTAAAAGGTATGCTTAAATATTGTATGACACCTTCTTCGGGTCGACTTATTTTTTTATCATCGACTATTGCACCATTAGCCTAGTTCGTTATCCTTGCGGCATTCGAGGATTTTTAACTTAAGAGCCATCATCATCGAAACCAAAATGGACACTTTAGTAACTTGAGATGGATGTATGTGACATTTCAGAATAACAATAACAATATGCCTGGATATTATATGAGGCCCTCGTAAAATGTAGCTACCTCTACATTAAGGACCCATCATAATGATAGTCTAGATAAGCCCTGATTGGTATTTCTGTCAGGCATTGAGAAGTATTCAGGAGCTGACAATCCTCTACAACCAAAGTTGTTGTGCCAAGTTGAGATAAATGGAGGTGACATTTTGGACTAAAAATAAGATGCAGACGGATAATACTTAAATATGGCTTCGTAAAAGTTAATCACGTCTTTATATCATGAAACCATTGTTATTGACCTTCTTCAGTACGATCGGTAATTCTGGTGAACTTTGAGGATAATTACTCGTGAACCAACTTACAAAACCAAACTCGTCCCACCAATAAATAAAAATGAAATGAAAAAAACTTTAAAAAGATGGGTTGTGCACTTTTAAGCTAGAATAATGCTGAATCTGAGCCAACTATAGGCAGGAAGGACAAATCGTCAAGCCTTTTAAATGATCTCTTTATTATCTGCTCATATCTTTCTCATTTTCCCTTTTTTTTTTAAATCAGTTTTCTTTATCAATGTCCCATCCTCTATTTCTCTGTCACTATCTGTTCCGATGTCACTTCGTGAATTATCACGTGCTGTGTTCTCAACGACTATATTTAAACTCACTTGAATGTTATAACATGTATTTGTATTTTAATTATCCACACGTTGAACATTCAAACCTGCTTTAGCAAACACCAGATTTGAAAGACGACCTGCCTATAAAGACCACAATTTTTGTTTCACATAATTCTCATTGAAAGCTGTACTAAAGGAACCTGTACATAAAAACAGTTTGTCTTTAATATTGAGCGGTCTTATAATTGATAATTATCCAGGGCCCTCTGTGATTGTAAATTCGATTCAGATAAGACAATCCTATATCTGATTTAATGATACCAGAAATAGATCAAAAATGAAATCTCAAAACCTTTTGTGACCTTTCTACACGATGATGTTGAAGCTGGATCCATTATCTATAGCTTACTGAAGCTTTGTAGAGTATTCTGGTCGCTACCAAAGACAATTTTGATCGGCCTTTAAAAAAAAGATTTCAAATACGATGCATTAACCAAAGCGTAATGCTTGCCTATATCCGTGACCCAGATAATAATTATGTTCTTTCACTATTCCGTCTCTTTTGAGCTCCGACGGGCTTTAAGAAGAGGTATAATGAGTTAACGCCCTTCTAGCTATCAGCATTAACTTCAAACTCCCACTCAATTTTCAATTTCAACATCCGAAATAACGTGTCGCCAGAGGCACCAGTCCATTAAAGGATGGAGGTGGGGTGGCATTAAACCTTCAAGAAATAATGTAACGAAGACCTCCATGATGACACCGTTAGTTGCCATGAGTCCAAAATTGTTGAGATGAATGAATTGGTGTTTTATTTGTTTTTTGAGGGGAAATTACATTTATGAATGTACACGCAGAGATAGTGGCGTAGCCCGGATCCAGCTATTGATAGGGCACTGGCATCGATTGGGGGGGGGGGGGGGGGAGTAGGATAATGTAGATGAGATGCAAATCGACAGAATAGGGGTGTGGGATAGGGTCAAATCGTCTTCTTTTTTACAATTCCTTTTCTATCTCCCATTCCCCCTCTCTCTCTCTTTCTCTCTCTCAATCTCACCCTCTCTCTCAGTCTCTCCCTTTCCCTCCATCTCTCCCTCTCTGTCTCTCTTCTCTGTCCACCTCTATCTGTCCCCCTCTCCCTTCCTCTCTCTCTCTCTCTCTCGGTCTCACTGTCTCTCTCTTTCTGTCCCTCTCGCTCGCCTTTTCTTTTCTTTCTCTTAAAAATGTATTTTTTGCCATTTTGATGGAGGCATGTTTTCATGTGACCCCCCCCCCCCCCCACACCTTCCCTTAGTTGCGCTCCTAGGCATTGTACAACAGCACCGTTTATTCGAACGAGCCACATAAATATATTATAAATATGCATCTCAACCATTCAGATCAGTATTCTGATCGTCATACTGGAGCGTTATCAATCTCTTCATGAACTCTTCATGCTCCATCGATAAAGCTGCGAAATGCGACGTAATGAATTCTAAAACAATAATGGGGGGGGGGGCAGAACACCCCCTCCTCTACTTCCCCATTCCGCCGCAGAACCGGATGTGTTTGTTTCTGACCAACGAAATTGCGGTTGGGTTCTTTCTTATCTCAAAATCGATCATTACGTGATTATTGTCTGTGTGAACGCCTCCATGCTCCCTGGAGTAATCTTGAATGGTACTTGATGAAAAGCTCATCAGAATGGATGCAGTCCCTCGGGTGCCATGGAAACGCGGGTGATAACGCATCATCTGAATCTTTAAGTCCGGTCTTAGGGGGATAGAATCACACTCTGTGTTGTAATGCAATAGGGGGAAATAGTCCCGGGAAATATTGAAAAACTGTTTCGGCGTAAGAGAGAAGCGAGTGGATTGAATGACCTGATAGATCGATTGATTGATAGATAGATAGACAAAGTGGAGACATGTGGACGGGTCTAGGAGGAAATGAGATGGCGAGTTCACTGTATTTGCGAATATCGTGAGCTGGCAGCACTGGAAATGCCCTCGATCACATTTGTTTTAGGGTGATACGGATAAATCGTTGAATTTTGAAAACTGAATAAATTATTATAATAGCGAATATTTTTCGCGCGATGTACGCAGAGTATAATTCGAAAGTATGAAATTAATTAAATCAATCAAATGGACTTCCTGTATTAAGTGAGTAACACGCAAAGCATGATATTATGGAGTATATGTTTTGATTATTAGTGTTCATATTTACTAAATGATTAACACATCGGTACCCTGCATGTAATATAAAGAGGTATCATCATTTCTTACAATGAATTATAATTCGATTCATAAGTTGCGGTCCCCTGAGATAATTTTGAAGAATTTCTTGAAATGCACTTCCAATGCCAGAACTAAAGTTTAGCTTTAGAAAGGAAGCACAAATACCATGGAAATAGAACACACAGAGAAATATACAAGAATTGAGTGATATATAGGTACATGTTAATGTGTAAATGTGAACAATTATCATACTTATTAATCAACGCGAAGTATTACGACGATAATGTTTTATGAAATGAAAAGGGTTACTCGGTACTTTGTTATAAACAAAATTAAATGATTATGATGAAAACCCGTAATCATCATAGCGCCTTTCGATCTTAATAATGATCTACCTTTTTTTTCCTGGTAAATAAAGTTTTGGTTATTAACAGTGTCCTAGTCATGACAATATTTCTACCATAATCTTGGTCAAATTATTCAATCATTATCCAAATGTGCAAGTGAAGGAGCAAGAATGTCTATATTATATAATTCATGTTATAGAGAAGGTTGAATGCTAGTAAAGATCAAAAATAGTTTGGAAGAATAACGTATTGGAAATGTCCTTGAAAACGATTGCTCGATAAATGCCCTTTTATTTTAAATATGACAAGAAATAGCTAAATAGTTTGGACTAAACATTAATGTAAACTGTGTTCAGTGTGTGTGTTAGTATCATCGATTTGGAGTCTATTTCTTTTAGTGTTGATTGTTTAAAAAAATTACAGTATCGTTATGAAATTCCATCGTTTATCTTTGTATATAATTATTATTGTCATGATGACGGAAATAAATGTCAATTTAAATCAATTCTCATGCCATTCGTAAGCGACCTTCCCCAATAGCTTACAATATTTGTTTTCCTTTCACAACGTTATCTCTTGACGAGTTCTGAACTATACATTTAACTCTGAAATAACTATATATTCTCAGCATCTCCAACCTGATAATTGTATTCACATGAAGCAAAAATAAGATGGATGGGTAGCCGCTTGAGAAGACGTGAAAAATCTCGTTTCATGGCGAGAGAAATTGGATGATGGAGCTGTCTTCTCGGCTCGTAATAGGAGAATCGTGTCTTTCTTTATCGGAAGTGTTACCCCTGAAGTTGATGAGGGCGTAAAGGGGTAACACTGTGCCCGGGGAGGGGTGAAGGGAGGAGGTGTAGGGTAGTACTTTTATATAAAGAAGAGGTGGGGGCGTAGAGATATACCATCATATAACAAACCAGGGGCGGATCTGGGGGGTGGGTGTGTTTCGAAGGTTTAAACCCCCTTGGGCGGCCAAGTGAAAAAGAAAAAAAAAGTAAAACAGTAAAACGGCGCGATTTTGGGGGAAATTTTGGTCACCCCCCCCCCCCTTGGCAAAAAGCTAGATCAGCCCCTGCATACCATGCAATTTGAGAGTTTACGGGGGAGGAGCGTAGGGGTGTACCATAATTCATTATGAACGTGCCCTGTAAAATTTTTAGATTTAAGGGGGAGGGGCGGAGAAGTGTATTATCTCGACATACTATGTGAGAATTGGAGGAAAGGGTGTTACGCGTGTACTACTGTCAAGATTCTAACTTGCCACGGGCGAGTTTTGGGGCAGATTTGATGACAAGGGGGCGTCAGACGTATTACAATGGGCAGGGGGGGGGGTGCGAGATTGGGATGAAGGAGCGTACATTTTATTAAATACATAAGGCGTACCGGCAGATATTGACGCCTTTTCCCCGAATATCAAAATCTAATCTTTTAACTTTTCCGCGCATTTATAGCGCATGAAAAATTAATGCTACTTGTAATTAAACGCCACAAAAATCTCATATTCTAGCACATCGTTGCCCGAGTATCGGAACTGTAAAATGTCCGTGGTGATGTAGCCTCCGTAACCCCCACCTATAGAAAATATATACAAGAGTCGATGAGGAAGAAGGGACGTAGAATTTTACTATCGTATCTGAGGACAGATGAAGAGTCAGGGTCGTATGGGAGAGAATGATTGATATAAGTTGCGTTTTCTTTTCTGACTCCCCAATAATTGAAGTCCATCATACCCTTTAATAAGGAATTCTGCTAATGCATAAATCATGCTATCTGCTCCTCTGCCACTTATTCTTCCCTCGATTAATTCACTTGCACTTTGACTTACTATTGTAAATTCGAGGTGCATACCACGGTATGTACAACAGTATGTATCATAAAAAAGATATCCTACTTTGGTAGTATTTATCATGTCTATACTCTACAGTGCGTCCCAGAAAAAACGAAACCGAGGAGTATCGATGTTCTATCATAACTTAATCACAACTATAATTAATGAATGATACATATTTGGAAAGCTTAGAGTCTCCTCTTTCATGTGATGCTACATAATTCACGCATGAGTGATTACAAGCAATTTGAAGGAAGGAAACCAAAAAGACATTTGGCGGGCGGTATCTGAATTTCGAAGAAAAAATCACATTTCTAGAAAGTTGAGTTTCCGCCCAGGAAAAATGAGCGAGGAATGACAAAGTTCTGTTTGTTTAAAGTGGTGCTTGCATTTCCAAAATTTTATTAAACGAATTCGTTTTCACTGGCTGACTGCCGGATCAATAAACGAAATTAACAAAAGACTTAACTCCGTTTCGTTGACAATCAGCCGTAGACGGGAGTCTTCATGCATGGCTGATTGTCAACGAAACGGAGTTAAGTCTTATGTCAAATCTACTTTTTGCTACGGCAGGCACCCAGTGAAAACGAATTCGTTTGTTAGAATTATGAAAATGTAAGGGCTACTTTAAACAAACAGAACTTTGTTATTCCTGGCTCATTTTTCTTGATTGAGGTATCATATGAAAGAGCAGAAAATGAACTTTCTAGAAATACATTTTTCTTTGAAATTCAGATACCGCCCGCCAAATTACTTTTTGGTTTCCTTCCTTCAAATTGCTTGTAATCACTCATGCGTGAAATATGCATCACATGAGTGTCATTAACTGAAAGAGGAGACTCTAAGCTTTCCAAATATGTATCATTCATTAAGTATGGTTGTGATTAAGTTATGATAAAACATCAATACTTCTCGGTTTCGTTTTTTCTGGGACGCACTGTATAGGACAAGTTATGACATCGGTCTGTGACAGTGACGGTATAGACAGTGAATTGCATTTAATTTAATCAATGATACTTATTCATAACGTTACTGTGACGAGTGACAGTGTTCTGAAATAGCCTCGTTTAAACAAATCACCTTCTATATACTAGGTTTGAGCTGAATCCTAGTGTCAAAAGCCAAAATCCGTATTGACAATAGCAGCCAGGTTTAATAAAAAATAATCGTATGCGTTTAAATAACAAAAGCGGTTCTGTAAAAGTCTAACTCAAGAAAATGCCCAATCAAAGCAAATTTTAATATCCATTATTGTCATGATGGCACAATCTAATTTTTACACAAAGCTATTTTTATGCAAAATTACTCATTCTACTTTTTTGAGAGACACTGTACTGCCAGAATGAGTTATGCTTATTTTGTACGAAAGTCTAGGATTATTAATGCTGGATTATATATAGATGTATCAAGCTCGAAAGATTTGAAACTCCTATATTTGCGATTATGTACATCATTCATAAAAGATTCATCGTGACTTATTGAGGCCTTTACACATCCTTCGATCTGAAGAAGACTGGATTAAAAACAATATTTTGAACCAGGATTACCTCTGGATTTTCAAATGCTAATTGTATATGACGGTTATATCAAATCTTTATATGAATATTAATATCGAAATTGCATGGTATTTTAGTCGGAGAAAAGTTAATCCAGCTGCCAGAATGTCCACAAATACATTTACCCTTTCACGTGGTTTCCTTTATGTCTTATCTGAAACAGCTTTATGAAAGATAATAACATTATGTATTCCATGCTTTGTCATACAAATAATCAAACAACACAGTATGATAATATCTCGGCCAACAGCACATAAAGTGATAGACTGAATTATGCTCTTAATTATGCTGTTAGTCATCATCATCATCATCATCATCTTCATCATCATCATCATTATCAACCCCGACAACATGATCATCGCCATCATTATCATCATCATTATCATAATCATCATCATCATCATGACCGTCATTATCATTATCATCATCACTTACCCATTGTCATCACCATCATCACGATCACCACCATCATCACTTTCATTATTACAATCATACGTGATACGGGATGGAAAACAGCTGAGATGTGTCTGCAAATTCTGACGCATGAATACATGTATAAAGCCTGAGTGAAAATGATAAGATTTCTAAAAAGTGTTGAAAATTAGAATTAGAATCTCAGCCGTTAAACTAGCGTGGACAGGTGAAGAAAATTACGTTCAGCCCCAAACTAAAACAAATAGCCTATGTATACTACATTAAATACTGAATTGATACACTTTCTATAACAATTGCTCGTGACATGTGAAAATAAAGAGTAACAAAAACGTTGGAATATTAAAGACAATGAATGTTCGAATTAATGATACCCATTGAAACGAAATAAGTTTGGCAATAGAGAGAAAGGATTTAAAAAAGTTAATGAGTAAATTTAAGAATGCAGGAAAGTGATGCTGAAGAGGTCCGTTGCGGCGTAGTTAAGTTTTACTAGAAGGTCATGTTCACTCATTTTATGAATTGTTGATTGAAGAAAATACCTCTCAGTACGTGGAGTGCGCTGTGTTTCAAATCGTCTTTATTCAGTATGTTTTTTTTTCTAAAGATCCTGACAGTTCATTCATTATTTACAGAATTATTCGTCTAAAATGAATTACTTATTCAATAAACTCTCAGCATCTCCTCCTGACATTTTTAATAAAAAGAAAACGCATGAATGCTTTTTATAAGACGGATATGAAAATATTTACATTTAAAACGTACAAGAGTCCCACAAGGCAACATACTGGGACCCTATGGGCGACGTTCAAGCAGTCAAATCCTGCCTGTTTGGCTTGTTTGCAAGCTTTCGTACGCCTGGTTGAGAATGCCTGGTTGAGAATGTCTGTCGCCCCAGGACAATCATGACTTTTCAATCATTATTAACCTACATGTGCAGAAATCCAGCTAATGGCGACGAGACGCACGTTTCTAATGATCGCCGCATTATCTAAACTTAGCTCTTTAAAGATAAAGTTGAGTTCTGGTCAAGCGATTGCATTGTGAAAGAAACGTTGTGGAATTGATCAGAAAAGGTTGATCATCTAGCATATAAGTATTGGTGTGTACTGCAAGGTTCTCAAATCATAAAAATGATAAGAAATTTCGCCCAGTTTTAGTAAAGTTACAAGCGCTGTACACAGAAAGATGTATATGGGACTACACGAACATAATTATGGCATAAAAATCCCTTCCGATTTTTTTATGATGTAACATGCCATATTTAGAATATAAAGGGATTTGAAGAGCCATGCTTGTCAGGGAACATTTTTATCTGATTTCCTTCCACACTTGCATAATAACAATGATAAAGCTCACAAATTATTGTTCACCTCTTCCCAGAACTCAACCTTCTCTTTAAGCAGAAAACATGGAGACCGGGGAAATGGTAAGTACGATGGGGAAAAGTGAACCAAATATTTTTCTCAAAGAAATATAAGTCCTGCCCTTTCGCGCCATGAATATTTCATGGTATTTGAAGGAATGACGGAAATGACGCTTATGAAACAGCCTCATCTGTGCAGATGTGCCGTCATTCATGAACGTCTGAACCCGAAATAAGGGTTGATTATTATGAAAGGATGAAAGAAGCAAAGTTGGTAATTGAAAAAAAAAAATATTTCGGATGTTCGCTGTTGCGGATTCTGAAAGATCGTTTTTGTGAGATTATACAATCATTTTCCGGTTTCCTCATTTTGGTCATTCTGGAGATTCATCATTCTAAAGATGCGTGATTCAAATTATTTGTTATTTATAAAGTTCAACGGATTGATATCTTTATCTCGAAGGCTTCAAATAGTTTTTTTTAATGGTTTCCATCAGTTGATTGATACACATAACTCAACGTCACATGTAGGTAAGTTAACACCAGAACTTCGAGTCGACATTTTTTTTAGTAACGGTGTTAAAATTAGGAGCAGCTATCTTGTGAGATCTTCATTCATCAATTTTCCATTTATTCTTATAATGACCCATGATGCTTTCTTTCAATTTAATGACGCAGTTCCCCAGTAGGAGAAAGACAGAACTCAAGGCTCAAAATTCTGGACACACTGATTTTTTTAAACCAGACGTATTTTGAAATTTGAAAGTTCTTAGAACCCGAACATGATTGATGCTCTTCAGAGTCCATAAGTGTTTGTTTTATTTATTTATTGTTGTTGCTATTGTTGTGTTTTATTTATTATTTTTTAATTCATTTATTTATTAAATTATTTTATTTAAAGGGGTCGGTTATTTATCCAATTATTGTTCCAGTATTCTATTCCGATATTCCAATTCAAATTAATAAGAGTCTCAACAAAGATAGTTCGTTGATCTGAAAATATGAAACCAGCCTTCCGATCATGAACCCTTGAGTATATTTTTAAAACAATTAATCTTCGAGAAAAAAAACCCGTAACTGATGCTATCAACATAATCAACCTAACAAGTAAGAGATGAAATACAGAGGTTGAGAGTATTCAGTCAAAATCCCAAGTGTATAAATAATCATATACACTTGATTCACTCATCCAGACTGGAATAGAAAATAAATACAATTTTTATATCGAGCGGACTAATTACAGCCTTCGGGGAAGAAAAAAAATCGTGTACCACGCTCTCCTAACATAAAACATACTCTCTAAACAACAGACAGTTCAAATGTGTCATGTTTGTTTTAATATGATGAAATGTATCATATCCCACCTCTCTGGGGGACTAGCAATGGCGCCACTGCTAACCATTAACGGCATCTCTGCTGACAAAAAGCCATTTAAATAGAAAGCATCAGTCTCCAGACGATGAATGCCATTTTTGATTTCATCAAAACAGAGGAATGTAGTCTGGATTAATTAGCATCTCAAAATTCTAAACGACCGAATAAAAACAGTTCTGAAAACAAAGAAAAATAAGCCATTTCAAGCGTCTCGTAAGGTAAAAATAGCCATTATTAAAAGTTCAATGCTAGCGGTATATTTTTAGAGTTTTCCCGTGTAATAAACAATGATATATAGCACATTATTGTAAAGTTTCGAACAACATCACTGTTATGAATTGTGTGGCTCTACAAGTATTCTGTTTACTCAACATGCATGGCTATTTCGACTTATGTCTTCAAAAGGAAGGTTCTCATTGCCAGACCTAAATTATGAATTATTTAAATAAGCATTAGTAAACAGCTCCAAGTAATTTTTAAATAATCAACGTTAAAAAACCCCTCTACTATTATAGGAGCGGGGACTGGGTTGGGGTACACAATTATGAAGGGATCGAACCCGTGACCTTCCGAGCTACAATCGAACGCTTCTTTCAAATGAGCCACATCGACTCCTCGTAATCGCCAGTATAATTATATCTAAAAATAGGAATCTACGATATTTAGTCATGCTCCACTTTAAATTTCTAGCACTGACTAAATTCCACCGGGACATGAAACCTGGCCCTATGTCCCAACCTTAAATCTATTAAACATTGAAAACCCAATCACAACCCAATACCCTTTGGCGATATAAAGCCTGCATGGACCAGTATGTGTTGGATCACCCTGATCACTAAGAATCGAACATTATAACAGAAAGAAACGTACAGCTTGGCAATATGAAAACTAATGATCATCGGATAACCAAAAACACTATCGGATGCTGATCCCTTCTCCTTCTTGTTATGAGAGCATCCACAATGTCTAGACTTGATGTTGTTCCATTCCCCGGAGGAAAACACAGATGTAGATGTATTTTATTACATCTAGAGGCTATTCTAGCTAGGCATTATATTGGATCTCCATATCACTGTCTCTTTGTCTATCTGTTCCCCTTTCTCTTTCTTTCTCTCTCCCTCCTCCCTCCATCCCCTCTCTGTCGTTCTGTCCATCCCTCCATGTCTCTACTTATCGGTCTATATCTTATCTGTCTCTCTCCCTCCATTCCTCTCTCTATTCTTTGCTGAGACTCTTTCATTCTCCCATTCTCCCGTCCTCACGCCCTACCCTAAATTTTTCCCATGCACATTCTCTCTTTAAAAAATATTTTCCCGTATCTCTATCTTTTCCTTTTCCTCAATTGTTGCACTTTTCCTCCAAATTCTTAATTCTCATCCTTTTTTTTTTAATTCTCTCTATCTCCTCCTCCCCCCCCCCTCTTTTTTTCTCTCTCTCTCTCTCTCTCGGCTACATTGCTCTCCTCTCGTCATTCATTCATTTCAGTTAAATACCCAGAATACATTTGACATTGATATTTTCTTTGCTTAACCAAGTAAATATCTTAGACACAGTCTACGAGAACAAACAAAAACTAGGATCATATACATAACTTATTATACATAATACTGTTAATTTTTTAGTTTTCCCCTTTGTTTCATTTCTTGTATACTATTCTGTAATTCAAAAGGAAACTCTTGAATCACACTGAAGAAAATCGAAGTAAATAAATCCATAGAATTTACATGTAATTTGAGTAATAAGCAAATACAAAAAACATTCACATGATTTTTTTTTAAATAAGCTTAATTTTGTTTTCATATTGATGTATCTAAATGAAGTTTTACAGATAACATAAAACAAGTCAATGTGTTCTTTGATACATTTCTAAAGTGGATCAAATGAGTTCATCATTATTCATTCGCCCCGGTGACGTCATCCACCAAGGTTATTTTTTCTTCAACAATAGTGGGTGTTTTATTAAGATAATGAGATTAAAAATCTTAAATATTTATTCCACCGTTCGTTTCAAATGAGTCAATCCTCATGGCAAACTCAACACCTTACTTAGTTTCGACGTCATTCAGAATAAAAATATTCAAATCTGTCTAGGTACCGTGGGTGTTGTATAATATTACAATGAGAAAATATATCATGAGGTGTGTCATGAAATAGCTCAGTCCTTGGTTCATTTTATGTAAAATAGTGTTTATTACAAAAACAATCGTCTGTCTTCATCAACGTCATAAGTATTAAAATGACAAAGTGGACAACCACAAAAATGAAACTCGCAAGATGAAACTAATCTCCGTGAAATTCTTTCCTGGATAAGTTGTTTTAATATCTCGAATGAGAGTATAAACTCTATCCACTAAGCACCCGGTGGGTGTTTTATTGAACAAGAATAGAGATAAAACAAAAGTGTCTAAAGTAAGCCTTCGTTTATTTTGTTAAAGTTATTTTTCGTGACGACTTCACGGCGAATTATTGGCGTCATCCAAAAAGGGTTATTGAGATCTAGTACAATGGGTGTTATTTCAACAGTAAGTTTATGGAATACCACAAAACCCTCAATTCATTTCGTATACATTTAAAGGTACTATGTCCCATTTGCAGGCCAAAAAAATTTAAAAGGTTAGATTCCAACGGCATTTGAAAGATAATACTTATTTAGAACTTCCCTAAAGAAAGTGGGGCTTGAAAAAGTCTTCAAGTGGGAAAAAACGATTATTAGTTGTCAAATCGACTTAGGAGCTATAGAGCCAATAAGTAATAGTCTTGATTTTCAGACCATTGTACCGAATGGTCATCCGTTTTGTGCTGCGCAAAGATTCAATCAGTTTAATTTTGGCCATCACAAGAAGTGGGTTATTGATGTAGACAAATGCTCATGTACCCTTTACAGCTCATTTTATGTATGTTATTACCAGAGAAGACAAAAAGCCAGTCAGTCGCTCAATAGTGTCTGACAGTGAAGTCTAGCAAGTAAACGGGACACTTTTTTTTTTTTTTTTTTTTGGTCCTGAAATTTCAAAATTTGACATTTTTCTTCGTTGGGGGGGGGGGGGGGTAAGATCACCTTTTTTAGGTTAGCCGTGGGTATATATATATATATATATGGGTATATATATATATATATATATATTTTTTTTTTTTAATAATTTAAAATAAATAATAAAAAAAAAACTAAAGGGGGGGGGGGGGGTTAGGGGGATTTACACACATAAAAATACCAACCCCCCCCCCCATGCGTACGACCCTGGACGTAGATCACTGTTCGTGACAAGACAATCGTCTTTGTTCACCAACGTCATATAAAAATAAATACAAAGTGGTTACAAATCCACCCGAGATAACTCTTCCTTATAGATGCCGCCATGAACAAACCCTTTTAATGCCTTTTCTCACTCATATTCTAGTTCTCAAATAATCGTGATAACTTGCAAATTTATGACGTCTGCAAGATGACGTTGTTGAGATGTAGTACGATGGGGGTTCTTGAACAATGAGTACAATGAAATACAATTCAAACCTCAGTTTATTTCGTATAAATCTATCTTTATTGCAACTTACTAACTAGATAAAGTTATCCGGAAATCTTTATTCAGAACTTGTGCATTGTTGTGCGTTGTTCGATAGTGTAAATCTATATTCGTGACAATAACCATAGTGTCTGTGCGTCAACGCGATGTTGAATAACATTACATATTACAGTAAAATCACGTCATCCATGTTACTTAAACATTTACAAAACCAAAACCTTCTAAGACAAAATCCCTCTATAAATGTCCTCTCTAAAAGTTGATTAATTCAATATTAACCGATAGTCTCTATTGGTTAAGCCCCCTATGGTGTTGTATTGAAAAAGAACGAAGATTAAGCAACAAAAAATGTAATGTTTTAATCATTGTTTTTCGCGACGACTAATTAAGTTAATAGCGTAAATCGAGAAAAGGTTAATTAGATCTAGTACCGTGGTATTTTTAACAACACATTTATGTAATAGAGTACAACCCTCTGTTTAAACTATATTGGTTTGTTCAGAAACGGTTATACAGAACTTGATTCTTTGTTACAAACAATCTCATGAGATATAAACCCTTTAAAATTCTCATCATCACTGTACTTTATATGTTAAACCCGTAGTGGGTGAGGGTATTGAAATATACAATAATATGCATCATCATTGGGATAACTTTGTGACGTAATCCGAAAAATGTTTTTAAGATCCATTACAACGGTAGGTGGAATACATCTTAGTTTATTCTATTCAAATACATGTTCATGACAAGTTTTTATAATTTAATTGAGAGAACTTTTACAGTGGGTGTTATATCATAGTACAGTTTAAAAAAAGATATATCATAACTCAACCCTACGTTCACTTCGGATTTAATGTTCATGATATGACTGATCTTTTTTTTTTCTCTCTCTCTCTCTCTCTCTCTTTTCATCAACGTCATGAAAATCATTAACAAAAGAGAACACTCCCAGATAAATCTTACCCAGTTTCATGGAAAAGCCTGTTTTCATCCGTTAAGCCCAGGCTCCCGATACTAGGTTAACTTCCAATGAATATTCATAAGTAGTTTGAAATCCGAGAGCGAGACGTCCGGTTGATAGTAATCTGGGTTAATGCGTTTCCTCTGTGGAGAGAGTCCCTTTGATTTCGATAGTAGCTAGCCGACACAATTTGAATCGTGCAAAGTGGTGTACAACCCCTCGTAAGTATGTACCCACTGACAAATACGACGCAGTTTCGAATGACACCGATGAGAGTTGGATATATATTAATGTGCAAAAAAAGAAGATAAAAAAAAGAAACGCGTATTTCGTGTTTATATCTAATGCTTGTCATTCTGCATATTAAATGTGTTTTCGATACTTCAAAAGAATGGTAATAACACAGATTATTGAAGAGTAATGAAAGAAAAGTATGCGGCCTTTTATTTTCATTCTTTGGTCAGCCCATAGTGACAGTACTGTTGTCTTTAACCATCCAGGGTTTGTAGCTGCGAGAGATAAGCTTATAGAAAAGAAGAAAAAAATCCTCTTGCAAAGATATGACCAGAGGGGCTTTACGCCTTTTTGACTTGAAATAGGCAATTTGAATGGGAATTCATTACGAGATATGTATTTTTACATTAGCCACAATTTCTAAATCTCAATTAACAAAATGAAATAACTCGATGAATTCAATCCAATCTGTAATTGACACATCGTCAGGTACAGACATGTTTCAATGAAGATATTGCTTTGTTAATTCATGGGCTCCTGAGGGGAGATAATTTGATGAAATCACATCAAAAATACTAAGGCTATCTGAGGAGAAAAAAACTCAGTATCGGAGTAAGAGAAGATGATAAAGAAGAAGAAAGATGAAGAAGAAGAAGAAGAAAAAGAGAAAGGAAAAAGATGATGGGGAAGGAGGAGAAGAAGGATTATAAGAAGAAGAAAAAAGAAAAAGGAAGAGGAGAAAGATAAAGAGAAGAAGAAAAAGAAGAAGGAGAAGAAGAAGTATATGAGGAAGGGGAGAAAGAAGACAAATACAGGAGGAGGAGAAGAAGAAAGAGAAAGGGGAGGAGGACAAGGAAGACGAGAACTACAACAACAGGTAGAATTATATAAATATCTATCTGAAAATGAACAGGATGTTTATACCACCTACGTTGCCTTATATAAATAATTTGTCTTCCTTTATTTCACATTACTGCAAGTTTGTGTTTTAATGATAAGATGATGATCTTCTAACTAAGAGTAGTGCTACTAAAATAAAGACTAGAATATGGATGATGTGAGAACGTGACTACTGAGAATGCACTGAGCAGAGAAAAAAGAAATACATTAAATTAATATCCTACTTTTTACATGATGTACGTACCATTAATGGTTGAATGCCGACTGACTACCATTGGTGCTGTAATCTAAAGATTTCATATGGTTAAAAAAAAAAAACACGTTCTCCCTTTTCTTCTTCTTCTCTCTCTCTCTCTCTCTCTCTCTCTCTCTCTCTTTCTCTTTGTTTCTCTCAAACGTTATCGCTGTCGTTATCGATAATAAGGAACTGGCCCATTTATGGGCAAACTGATATTTGATGGCGGGAAACAAGGATATTCTCTCATCTTCTTCTACCTCATGTTTCATGATAATGGCGGCCACCAGGGACTTGGTTCCTTTTGAGAGGAAGCGACGATGGATGAAGAAATATCGCTTAAATAGTCTTACATTTTCGCAAGATTGCAGTGCGAGAACATTCCGAATTTTCTAATATTACAAGCGAAATGATGTTGATAGTGGGAATCAAGGATAGTATATATAATGTTCTCTTTCTCTTGTCACGTGATAACATAGAGCAGTATCTTAATCGTGTTAATTCCTTAATATGCATACGACTTACTGTATCGTCCAGACCAAAGACATATTGAATGTTTTTAACGTTCTTGTATTTGAAATTATTCATTTACATGGTACATAAATACTCTGACTTTGGAGCTTTGTACAAATACTAACCCTCAAATGTAACCCTACCTAAAATTGAAAAATTCTCATTTATGATTTTTCTTATGTTCTATAACGAATCAATGTATAATTCAACTGCATCTACGCTTTATTTGCATGTTCTAAGTAAAATGTCGACCAGATGGGAATTCGTGTTTGTACTTTTCTGTCTTTAGACTGCTTTCTGGCATTTTCTTTTCATACTCAAGTAGGTCAAGCACAATTGGTTTGATATGATTTACCGTTGTTCGTCTTCTGAAATTTAATTAAATTTGAAATAATGCATATTATACGTATTTACTGTGTATCTTTCACGGGATGTTCAAATAAAATGGACGATACAGTAAGTCGTATGCATATTAAGGAATTAACACGATTAAGATACTGCTCTATGTTATCCTCGTCAAAAGAGGAATGAAATGTATGCATTCGATACATTAAAAAACACTTATTTCGATTTCAGTAAACCATGTATCTTTCTGTTAACAATGTAGAGCTGATACTCGCAGAAAGAATAACTACACTGTGTTCCGTTGGTAGTAAGTGTAACCTCTCTCATGTTAATGGATTCTCTTTGTGATACTTATAGTAATTAACTAAGAAGAGTGATAGACGTTATATACTAAATCAAGGCGTGACAAAATATTTTCTACACAAGATTGTTTGCAGTTAGTTTATTAAACAAAGCTTTCCCTCCTCATCCCCTTTCGACAAGACTTTCTTGATCTGGTAACCCCATTCTCATTCTCCGTGCTCCATTTTCATGTTATTGCATTCGGCTCTCTTCAATATCTCTCTTTTCGAACGCAATATTGAATATCTCTTTCTCTCTCTTTCTTTCTCTCTCTCTCTCTCTCTCTCTTTCCCGTTTTCCCCCTCTCTCTGTGTCATTTTTCAGCTTCTCTATACCATAATCCATGTTTCTCTGTATAAGTATCTTAGTATATTTATCTGCCCCTCCCCAACAAGTTTCCCATTTCTTTTCTCTCTGTCTGGATTTCCATCTGTTTGTATTTCTCTTGCTTTCCCTTTCCCTCTCTTCATTTCCAATGTATTACGTACCCCCCTCTCTCTCTCTCTTTCCTCCCTATCCGCCTTCTAACCATCTTATAATAGTACTCACCTGAAGGTTCACGTAGCATCAAGCCAACCTTTCACCACAGCTCTCTCTCTCTCTCTCTCTCTTTTGTTTCTCCCTGTCTTTCTCTCTCTCTTTCTTTCTCTCGCTTTCTCTCTGTATCTCTCTACCTACCTCCACTCTATCTAAGCCAGCCTTTCACCACAGCACCCTCCCCCTCTCTATATCTCTATCACCCCCCCTCTCCCCCTCTCTCTCTCTCTCTCTCTCTCTCTCTCTCTCTCTCTCTCTATTTATCCCCACTCTCTCTACCTCCTTCCCTTTTACCCCAGTTTCTCTCCATCTCATAACAGTGCTCACCTGGAGGTTCACGTCTCAACAAGCCAACCTTTCATCGCAGAACCCTCCCCGTTCTACGTCACCACTCAGAGCGCGGCATTGCGAAAGGGAAGAGATGGTCTAAAAATAGTCTGGCAGACAACAAGTGGATATCCTATACTCTGCCTGGGATCGATAGGTCTATACCTTTATTCCGTTTTCCATGTGATTATTCCCCGAGGGGTTTGTATGATTGAGTCTCAATCAACGCACTGTTTATGTCTGTACGCCATGGAAAGTCCAATCGATCGGCGAACCAAGAAATTTCCTATTCTCGAAGATATTTATCACTCTGTTGGTAGAAATTTAAATTGATGAGACGTCGAATCGGCGCCGAACACAAGCGGATTTGGAATAGAGATTAATTTTCAAAGTCCACGAAAAATCGATTAAAAAAAATGAGACACATGAAATCAGGAGAATACTGTATAATTGTAAACAATGAAAATATAGGCCTGACTCTACAATATACGCCGCTTCAAACTTATGCACATTATTTTTATGGACGTTTCTATATTATCCGCAATCCTGATTGACGAGCTGTTAAATTCACCTGTCATTACATTATATTGGGGATGCGCACTGTTTGTATACATTAGATAAATCGTATTTTTATGTTTAAATACATATATAATTGTCAAATTAAATCACCCCTTCCTGTTTGAGACTTAAATTATTTTTCCAGGGGCGTTGATTTCGCCAGATACAGTTTTCAAACATTATCAAGCTAATATTGTGATAACAACTTTTTTTTTAATAATCTTAATACCATCAACATATAAGACGGGTTCAATTCATGTTTACAATTGAGTTTAATTTTCAATCCCATAAAATCTATTTCCCTTGAAAAATCATATGAGATGGGGAAATATTGGTTTCATTAAATCAATCATTAGTGTCTTTTTAATAAATTGATAACTGTCAGTTATAATCCTTTTTCAGTTACAAGATTGATGATGGCTATTAAATTTTATGAGAATAATAATAATAGTCCGTGGATTATTTGTGAAAGTGGTTAAATGCGCATTCAGTCTTTATGATCTGGGTCAACAAATCGCCTCGTCTGACTTTATTTTGTTCGAGCCATCTCGTCCGAGAACTGTCATCGTAATTACTATTTGGTTCAATGCTCATTGCGCATATATTTTTTGTTTACCGTCTTCATTTTTGTCAACAGTGTGAACATGATAGACTGGTTGTATGAACGGTACACTCTAAAACTGAAATGTAAAATCACTATTTAAAAGGGCCGGGGAGTGACCACTTTTTCAAAATGGTAGATTAACACTTTGAACATGCTGGAAGTCTGGAACCAACATTTAGGTTGAATCTAGGGGGTTAAAAGTATCAATCTGACATTTTGAAAGAGTGGTCACTCCTCGACCCAGTGTCTAGAGTGTAAATGGAGGGCTCTAGATGCCTGATTCCAGTATTTTCACCAATGCTATAACCGACAGCCCTCTCTGCCATGATTTTTCTCGTTCAACGGGTAACAGAAACGAGCATGCAAAACTATTCTTAATAGTGAAGTGATAATCTGACACTTTGATCTGGTGAAATCTTCTACAAAGCGTCATTTTTTCCCACAAAAGGCCAACATTAGGATTACAAGTGGGTTTAAAGTTACCAGTTCTCATTTATTATTATTATCATTGAAGTTTTATGTTAGTGTTAACAAAGAAAAATAAACACTATTGTTGCCTACAATGGATCAGTTCACCTGGCACTCAATCTAATTACGTCAATTGCACACAAGGCGTCTTTCGATTGCGTTATTACCTACGATAATCAAGGCCTAGGAGGTAATTATAGCCATTCACCAGTAATAGAAAGGAATGTTTTATTATGCGTTCATTTTTACTGGGTTAATCGCTGACGTAGTCCTCCGTCAAAAAAAAAAAGACGCATCTTGTGCAACGGGCATAATTCAAAGCTATCTCCAATCAGCTTATTTTGCAATCACTTTGTGTACGATATTACCATCGAATGTCGCGTCAGAGACCGTGTTAATCACTGACGCAGTACTACGTCACTCATTATAACGCATTGTAATGCAAGAGCATTGAATGCAGTGAAAACACACATTCAGTGAATGGGCTACAGCTTGTAGTCCCAGAACTCTCGTTATATTTACATTGCAAGCAAGCTGCGAAAGCTCTCCATCCGTCCATGTAATGTCGACAATTATGAAAAGGATGAAAGGTGATTCATGTCGAGTTCAAGCGTCCTTTTCAACAACAACAAATCATACGAACTGCCGTCTGTTGTCCCAGGCATAACTCTTTGTCTCTCCTCTATTCCTTCGCTCTCACTCTCCCCCCTCTCTCTCTCTTTTATTTATTTTCATAACGACTCAACGTTGTTGCTGTCTGAATTAAAGCAATTAACTTTCAATCATATTGTATAAGTATAATTTGAAAAGCGTCGTTTTCATCAAAGCAAGTAAATCATGCGTCAGTGCGCCATGAAACAAAAGACATGGTACACGAAAAGACAAAGGTCACATTCATATAACTCGGTGATTGTGCATGGTGCGCCACTGTATTGCAGCGATTGAATTGAAGGCATAGCAAACTGAATGGAAACCAGTCTTGTATCTTGTCCAGGTCTCTCAATCATTTGCTGAAAGCTCCGTGAAAATGTATTACATTGAGAGACTATATATTCACGAGCAAACTATGAGAATAGATATTTCGCCAAGGAATGAGAAAACAAAATATTTGTTGAGTCAAAAAAATAAAGAATTCAAATTACTTTTCTTTTTTTGAAATATTTTTTTGTTCAGTATTTATCATGATGTTGACACTTTATTAAAGGCCAATGACTAAATACGCGAATTATATTATACATGTACAACGATGAATAAATTTAGGTTATTATATCTCTCCCTCTCTCTCTCTCTCTCTCTCTCTCTCTGTAGACTGTATAATATATATTTTACCGCATGATGTGAGAAAACGGTTAAGTCGAAGCTGAAATCATACTTCACAGAATGCACGAGTACGCAAATTAAACCTCATTATAACGACATTGGCCGTTAACCTTGGAATAGATTGAATTAATTTGATGCATCCATGATTACTTTCAGCAACATTTAAAGGAGGCTTACATGACTGTATACCATTTAACACCATACGTGTTGATATCACGAAAAACATTTGGGGATTCTAGAAGTCTCAGATGATTAATGGAGGACCAGAAGAGTGTAACTCCGCGTAAAGGTATTGAGTTAACGCCCTTCTAGCTCTCACAGAACAAGAGGAAATTCACGAGGTTTATTTTGTGGAAATCAACTTGCCCTCCTCAATATATGCATTCAGTGATGATCGGCTGGGCGCTAATATATTCCTATACAAAGAAATTAGCCTCTGGCTGTCGTTCTCATGTTCAACCCAGTAAAAACACTTGACACCCTCTTCACCCCTCATCCACTCTCCTTCTTCCGTTTCTCATGTTTAATGCAACCACCTTTATCCCCCCCCCCCCTCTCCCCACGATCAAAATAATGTGTGCCATCATAATCTATACCACTAATTAATTTCATGGCAAAGTATAGCCTGTGCACATTTTGTGTTGTTCTGCCAGAGCCATAGACTGAGAATCGATTTTCCATAATGGGAAAAGTATATTTGCTTTCATCCCTGCGAGGTTGGCCACAGCATCTCAGTCTAAACCAACTCCACAAACCCACCGATATCTTTACATTCGGGGTAATGTGTATTGAGCGTTCCCAACACAAGGATTTGCTTTTTGAAGCTATTTGTTTAATGTTCTAATCGTTGATTTTTTATCTTCTTCTTCTTCTTCTTCTTCTTCTCATTGAATTTCTCCGCTTGGCGAAGAACTGTGTTCTAATCGTTGATTTTTTACCTTCTTCTTCTTCTTCTTCTTCTTCTTCTTCTTCTTCTTCTTCTTCTTCTCATTGAATTTCTCCGCTTGGCGAAGAACTGTGCGTGATCACAGCGTATCGGCTAACAATAGCACTGCCGGAGATAGTCAAGAAAAGAAACAGGAGAAGAGTGAAAAACGGAAATAAAGCGTAAAGAGATATTGTGATTTAAGTGCGGATTTGCTCGGCCAATGTCAAATTCGGGGATAATAGTCTTCTTCCCTAGAAGGATGAGATCCGTGACTCTGTGAGTGCAGCAGGCAATAAATCAGGTGTCAGTTGCCAATGAGAAGGGAGTAAAGTAATGTGAATTTCAATTCTAATTTCAGATTTCAATTTTGTCCGATCCGTTATTGGTCCGTTGTCAGTCTCATCAGTGTAACTGTTGTTTAATCATGTGCGCCCAGAATTGGGTTGGGTACGACTTCGTAGAAATCAGCATCGATTGGATAAGTGTATGGATAATTATCAGCGTGCTAGAACTAATTAAAATAATCGGTGGAGAGACGATTCGATTTAACCATTAAGGGGGACAATTAGAGAGGACGGCAATCCTTCATTGAGACAGCGTGTTGTTTCAACGGGGTTTTTTACGTGACTGTTTGGGAACCCAATTTCTTAAACAATAAAAATGTAACATGTAAATGTAAAAAATCTATTATTGGATTATCTGCATGTTAATCCTCATATCCTACAGAGTGTAAAGTGCCGAACGCTTTATCATTATTTGAGGAAGAATGATTGTGAAGAGACAAAAAGAGATGGCCCGGTTATTTCAACCCTTCAAATTGATCACGTAGGACTATTTATTTTACATCCAGTTCTCGACAGCTTTTTTTCCCCTTCTAATGTGACATTTTGAGGCGTGAAAATGAAGATGCTGAAATCAGGTCTTTTCTCAACATTTTGGACTCGTTTTTGCAGGAAATGCAATTCGAGATTAAAGATTGAAAGTTGGCGCATTAAAACACACGTTTACTATTATCATTAATATTATTATTCATTACTGGCAGTTCAGGACGCTTGGCAGATACAAGACCTCTAGTCCTACATTAATTATAAACCGTTTTATTTATAGTTCCTAAGCACGAGTTGTAGGCACGTGCATTGTGTAGGGTTTAGGGTTGTCGAAGTGTTTACCGGTGTCATATCATATATATATATATATATATATATACATATATATATATATAATAATAATAATAATAATAATAATAGTGAACACTTATAATGCGAGAGATAATATCAATCATACCTCTAGACGACTATCTGTTAGACAATAAACCTCGAACAGTTACACCCAGAAAATTACCTCGTCAACGTGAAGATTATTCACGAAGATTAACAATAATATGCTCTAAATATATTCATTTCTACCTATCATCACTTAAAAATAAACTTTGATTGTCTCTTTCCCGTCAAAATACTAACAAAACCCTTTTCACAACCATCTATTTCTCAAACTGGAATGTTTTATTCATCTTCTATAACACATTCGTCTAGTTCTGTCAACATGACATATATCATGCACATAACCTATGGGTAATCTTTCAAATGTATTCAAATATGCGCCAAACCGCAGACCCCAGCGCAGAAGTATCACATATTCATCAACCGTTGCTTGAATTTAGAAACCGCAGATGTTAGAGTGTTGGTTCAGCGATTCGTCATTCTGTCAGTATGTGTTATCTAAGAGGACATCTATTCGTTTTCTCTCCACCCAGAAATCTAAAGATAGCCTAAATTGTCGAGAATAACAAGTTCATTTTTAGAGCAATTCCTTGCTATTTTTAAACCAAATGTTATTTAAAAGTGCATTTATTTTCCGGTAGCATAATATGAGTGAGTTAAAGAGAGAGTGAGAAAGAGAGATAGGGAGAAAAAAAAACTATTATTTTGGAACATTTTGAAAATCCTTTTATTTCGATAGAATATCCATTTTAGAGGGTTAGGGTGTTGTTTTTGGGGGTATATGAGGTAAAGAAAAAGGGAAAAGGAGAGAGAGAGAGAGAGAGAAATGAAAGAAGATAGTGAATATTAAAGAGAGAGAAAATTAAAGATATTGTAGTTGAGACAATATGAATCACAAAGTAGGCGCAATAATCTTTCTTCACTATCAGCTTTAGATATGAACTTATTATCAGATACATTTGCTTGTATGCAAAGAGTAGTTACATATTTTTTCTCCATGTGCCAATATTTATCATGTTAACAAATTGTGAATTTTTCTCAGTTTAAATTTACCAAAGTGTGATTTAGTTAACCCTTTCATAATTATCTTCGAAACAACTTCGACGACTTCTGATTTTGCTATATACATCTCAACGTATGCATTTGATATACGAGCGTTGATAGTAAAGTCAATTTCTGTGAAATGAGTCATTATTACAAATGTTATTTCTTTGTCTAGAAAGGGAAAAGAGAATATATATTGTGTGGGTGTGCGTGTGGATATAGTGTGTGTGTGTGCGTGTGTGCGTGTGTGCGTGTTTGTTCGTGGGCGTGTATGTGCGCGTATGCGTGAATTTTGTGTGTGTGTGAGTATGTTAGGAATACCAATAAAACACATAAGTCTTTTAGAGCATTAAACAGACTAGTGTGAATATGGTTTAGGCCTACAATGTATATCAATATCCATTCGAGTGCGAACATTTACTAATTCTTTACAATTTGGGTATCTATCGATGATCTAGACTAGAGTTAACATCTTTACGCAACGAAAAAAAAATTGAGGATGAAGTTCAGATATCATTTTAACGAAAGATAAACATATCACGACTAGCTTTTTGGTAAATCAAAAAAGAAAACGTTTGTGAAGCGTTTTGTTCTTCTTCCTACCACCCACGCCAACAGGTGCAATGGTCTAGTGTTAACATCTTTAAGAACAGAAAAAAAACAAATTGAGGATGAAGTTCAGATATCATTTTAACGAAAGATAAACATATCACGACTAGCTTTTTAGTAACAAAACAAACAAAATAACGTTTGTGAAGCCTCTTCCTTTTGCTACCACCCACGCCAGCAGGTGACCCATCCATCAAGATGAGGAAATCGGTTGATCTTAGGAGGGTGATTGCATTCAACATGTACCTCAATTATTGAACAATTTGGATGGCTATCCATGGCCAGGTTGATCGATGAAAGGAGAAAATAAGAAGGAGATGAGTAAGGGAGCGGAGCGTGGGCAGCTAGCAACGATGGATAAAGAGAGGTGGTGGAAAAGGTAAACAGTCAGACGTGCGAGTTGTTAAAAGCAGACAGAGAGCGAGGGAGAGAGAGAGAGAGGAAGAGATAGAGGATATAGACAGACATAGAGACAGAGAGACTAAGAAGGGATGGGGTTGAAAGATGGCGTGATAGAGAGAGAGAGAGAGAGAGAGAGAGAGATGCAAAGAGATACAGAGAGTGGTGGAGGTGTTGGAAAAGGTAAACAGGCAGACGTACGAGTTATTAAAGGCAGACAGAGAGAGGAGAGAGAGAGAGAGACTGAGAAGGGGCGGGGGTTGAAAGATTGCTGATGATAGAGAGAGAGAGATGCAAAGAGATAAAGAGAGTGATGGAGGTGTTGGAAAAGGTAAACAGGCAGACGTGCGAGTTATTAAAGAGCGCTTAGAGACTTCGGTGGTAAGCGCTTTATAAGTAACGTTTTTATTATTATTTATTATTATTAAAGGCAGACAGAGAGAGGGAGAAAGAGAGGGGGAAGAGATAAAGGAGACAGAGAGACAGAGAAGGGGCGGGGGTTGAAAGATGGCGTATGATAGAGAGAGAGAGAGAGAGAGAGAGAGAGAGAGAGAGCGAGAAAGAGAGAGAGACAGAGAGAGACAGAGAGAGACAGAGAGAGAGAGAGAGAGAGAGAGAGACATGCAAAGGTCTCATACCAATTGCATCATTCCAAACCAACACGCACATTCATGAATTGCGTGTTAATACTCAAATACATTTCACCTGTATTTCAAATCTTAATTCGAGTCGTGTCCTTTACCTGTATGCCAAATCTCTGAAGGCAGGTGTTTCTTTTATCTGCGTCTCCACAACAAATCACAATTCGAACTCGTATCACATTGTTCAGTTTTATCACCTCCTCGTGTAACAAAGTATAATACTCGGGCTTTCTGTCAGGTAGCATTCGTTAGACTGGATGTTCAAAATCACCAATAAATGTCATCAATAAATCAATGAATCCCATCAATGTTCGATGAATTTTAAGTGTGGGTGGTTCTTATCTAATCATGAATTTTTTTCCTACATTATTTTGTTTCACTATGTTTTAAAATTTCTATTCATATGTTCTTGTTTCGGGGTTGTTTTTCTTCACTGTAAACTTTACCTTATACATTTTGCTCCCTGGTTAAGGAGCTCCATAAAACGGACTTGAATTGATACAACATTGTTGAAATAACACTGAAATACAGACCCAAATGATCAGCAAAAAAGGAATTGACAAAAAGCATAGTTGGACCTCTGATCTTTTTGAGAAATCACATGATTATTTGTATGTAATTTTAGTTCCTGATTAAAATGCTAAAAACCACGGCTGATTTGCTCAGTTAGCAATGTCTCACTGTTTATTTTGTTCCTCTCCAACTTCAAATTTACACATTTTCTCTTCTACTCATGTTGATGGATCTCACGGTGGTTTTGGTCTCTAGCCCTTGAAGATTCATCTATAACTCGTCAAATCTATGACCTTGACCGACAATTTCCATAAAATTGAAGAAGGTTTCCATCTTCAGAAACAAAGGATGGTGACCGAAAATAAATCTCAGCCTTCATCTTACGCCTTTACGGAGATATTGAATTATTAAAGCGGCCCGTTGAGAAATAGACGTTTTTAATATATATATTTTTTTAAGAAACTAAACTAACGCCCTTTAGAATATGGCGCCAGACTCATTTAGGTGGATTTTTATAATGAAGTGTGAAATCTAAGGCTCCTCGAGTTAGGAAACACGTGGGCAAGAAGAAATACAGGGAGAGGAAGTACACAAAGAGAGAGAGAGAGAGAGAGAGAGAGAGAGAGAGGGGGGGGGGGGTGCAGAGAGAGAGGGGGGGGGGGTGCAGAGACAGGAAGAAAGGATGGGCAATACTGTAGTCACATGGGGTATATAGACGTAACTCATTTGACTAGTTTGTGACCTAGTTGTGTCTTTAATTTTGTACAAATTAAGATTGAAATACAAAAAAAAAAAAGGGATTTAAAGCCGCGCTATTCCTTTATGGCATTTTAATTAAAATTTGAAATTTACGCTTTTCAGTAATGATGGAAGACAAGTACCTTGGCGAAAGCAATGACAATCATAGATAGAGGGAGATAGATAGAGATGTCAATGGTCACAAAAAGATGAGACCATTACAACAAAATCATGTTATATTGAATTTTAAAAGTTAAGATAAAACAAACCAGATGTAAAAACAATAATTGAATATAATGATCATAATTATACGAAATAATTATGAGGAAAAGAGAAAGAAAAAAAGGAGTGGGTAACGAAAGCAGCGAAACGGAAAAGATAGAATGAAAGAAAAAGAGGGGAGGAAAGTATAAGGGCAGATAAATAGAGAGATAGATAGATAGAGAGAGAAAGAGAGACTCAGAGACAGAGAGAGAGAGAGAGAGAGAGAGAGATAGAGAGAGAGAAAGAGAGAGAGAGATAGAATGATGAAGGGAGGAAGGGAGGACAAGAGTAAAGGCACGAGTTGTGATCGGATGCAGGTGCCAAGCTTCCGGCAGCCTTGCATTGAGAGTCAACTGATCTGGTGGATGTTCTAATAACACGGGCCAAGCGACGGAATACTGCATGCGATGTATACTCTACAGATTATAAGCATTATGATGCGTAGGAGTACACAGATGCTCCAATGCCACATATTGAATGGTAACACGCTGTATAGACCTTACTATCACGACTTAAGGGCAATCTTGCTATTACAAAAATCAGGGCTATTAATCGTGGGTCCAAAACGTGGGTTTCGTCTATAACATCATGACTGACATATAGGCATGCAGCTCACTCGTATTTTCCTAAAGCATCGATCTTTAAAAATAACTTGCTAACGTTAATATTTGATAACAGCGTCCATTTTGTTTGCTTATCTAACTTCCGTTCAAAACTGATTCAGCTGCTGTCAAAATGTTTGAAGTTGTACTCAGTTTATTCTTGAAAATAGACACTATGAATATGACGGACAAAGAAAGAGGACAAAATATACAGTTCCTCATTCTACCCTCAACAATTGCTGTGGTAGACAAAGGAACATCCCTTCACTGCTATTATGTAAACATATTGTGTAGAACAAGTGTCACATGCATATTCACCTGTTCTACACATGTTTACATTATAGCAGTGAAGGGATGTTCCTTTGTCTACCACAGCAATTGTTGAGGGTAGAATGAGGAACTGTATATTTTGTCCTCTTTCTTTGTCCGTCATATTCATAGTGAGAAGTCTAGTAATCATAGGGATATGGAGATGTTGAAGATTGAATTTTGTTTGAAATACAATTTTAGAGTGATATCAAGATATATTTCGAATTTTGTAGAATTTCTTCTGCACGTCTAGCCGAAATACGAGTAGTGTGGTTTGATTTTATGAGTCAATTATACAAATAATACAGGGAATATAATAGAGAACATCCTTCTTATGTTTCGTCGCTGTTTTAAGGTTTGGTGTAGGATATTGTAATCATGAGAGGAGCGGAACCGTTAGTCTGCCGCCGTACCCGATCTAGTCTAGCCTTGAAGATTTTTACTGAGGGAACAGTGACTACGTTTCCAGGAGGAGGAGCCGTTCAGGTGCAATCGGATCGTCATCTGAATATCATGACTTTCGCTTAGCAGACAAAAATGCAAAAATGAATGTCGCCGTATTAATATGTGTAAGCGCCCCTCCCATCTATTCTCGCGATGCTAGGCAAGAACGTCATCGACGTCAACAACAATACAGTCATCATCACCATCATCATCTTCGTCATACACACCACAAACAACAACAGCAACAACAACTACCACTAGCTCAACCTGGCGGGTAAATCCGCTTGAGAAATCTTTTCGTCTCAGACCATCTTAAGACGGGATTTGCTCAGTGCATAATGCATCTAAATCCTGACTCTTTCATTCATGAAAATGCATAAGACGGTCGTGTTTCCAATGACCTCAGTCTTACGATATACACGAGGGGATTGGAATATTGAAAAGAAGGCAAAAAGAACTATAGAAGTTGTATCAGCTTACATGAGAGTTTTTCTTCTTCTTCTCTTCCTTCGTCTTTTTCTTCTTCTTCTCCTCCTCCTTCACCGCTCATCTCTGCCTGTCTTGAAAAGAAAGCAACAGGAAATAGATAGGGTGAGCAGAAAGGGAGAAAGAGAGAGAAAGAAAGACAAAGACAAAAACAAAGAAAGGGAAATGAGGGAGAAACCTTGGAGAAATCGAGAAAGAAAAAAAAAAAAAGAGAAGAAAAGTTGTCAAAATATTATTATTTAGCTCAATCGAAAATATTATTGATAGAAAGCGTGTAAATAGAAGGGGACACAGAAGGGATGACCATAGGGGTGAGAAAAAGAGTAATTTGCAAGAAATTCAATTTGACATTATTATGGTGAAATATAGAAATCTAAGGATCTTACATTTAGAGAGAGAGAGAAAGAGAAAGAGAGAGAAAGAGAGATGGAGAGAAAGAGAGAAAGAGAGAAAGAAATCGATTGATGGATGGTTTTAATGGATGCAAGCTCGTTTCATATATCGATGAAGAAAACGTCACATTTTGAATTCATGAATTGCGAGGCCCAATTCATTCCTCCTTAAGTCACCCCAGGGCATTGTTTTCCATAGTCACCATTCCTCCTCATGTGAATTCCAAATGTTTCAGGCACTTAGGGCTTTTCCCCTTCGAAGTCCCATAGAAAATATGATTATGCATCATTCTTTTTCTCTCCATCTAATCGCTCACCATCTCTCCCCTCTCTCTCTCTCCATCCTCCTCCTCTCTCTCTCTCTCTCTCTCCCTCTCTATCGTCCTCACACCCACTCATTCCTCTCTTCCCCAATCGCCTTTCTTTCGTTTCCTGCACCCTTTTCTCTTTCTCTCTCTCTCTTTCTCATTCACTCTCTGTGCCTTACACACTTAAACGCACGCACACACACAAACGCACACCCTCTCTCATATTATTTCTCTCTAGTTCTCCCACACCCCCTTCCCCTCTCTCTCTTTCTCTCTGTGTGTCTTCTCTCTCTCTCTCTCTCTCTCTCTCTCCTACAAGACCCTCACTACTTGTCTTGTTATATTTTTTCCTTCTCTAGCTTATCTTGGTTGGTGATGCGATATTCAGCTTTCATTCAATTTCGATTCGATCGATGAGAATCTATTTTGACCACTTTAACCGCTAGATCACGATCATATCTACTTTAAGAGTAACACTGACTTTAATTTTTTTTCATCTCCAAGCAACATTCCATAATCTGTATTTATATACGGAGGTGTCGTAGACGAGTGGATTAAACCCTCCACTGGATATGGAAAGGTCGTGAGTTTGATGGTAGGCAGTTGACATAAAAAATGATACCCCTTCATGTAAAGCTACCATCCCCAAGAAAATAAGAAGAAAAAAGAAGAGAATCCCTCATTCGTATATGCCAAAATCTACCTAAAATGTATTTGTTTATATTCAGGCTCATGGAGATACCAATACAGCACTGGAAAGTCTCAAGTGTATCCTCCACACTTTGTGGTTTATTTAAAATGTATTTCCCGTGTACGCCTGGCAAATCAAATCCATTAGCTAAATTGGGCAAATTTCAATTTTCCTAATGTTGTTTTAAGTATAATTCAGAGCTAAGCAGTGCAAGACGCAATGATTACTCCAAACCTATAAATGTCATCGAGCCATTTTTAAAATGCAGTGCAGCGAGCAATGAATGAAGATTATGATGAGAAAAAGATCGAGTTCTTTCGTAGATACTTTCAATAAACCTAAAGAAGTATGTCTCTTTGATAAGATTTCTCTACGGTCTGACAACCGTTGGGAAATAACGAGTGGGTATTTCCTCCCACGTTTATAATTGTTTGGCGAGTTCTTTTCGAAAAGGATTACAATATTGCTCATCATTCGTTCACCGAAATACGATGTTACGAATTTGTACGTCACATGCTTCGACGACAAAGCTCTACTGCTTTGAAAAAAAACTCCAATAATATTCAAAACTTGAATGCGATAACCAACACTATATACCTAACCCTAACTCTAAAGATAAACATCAATCGAAACCCAGTGACGTCAGCCAAAAGACTTGGAAGAGTATAAGCAGCAAAATATACGGATATCCGATGTTTTTAGAACAGCGGTTAGGATATGTTGTCCCACAATAATGATAAATGCGACCCTGTAAGTCCATTTCAATGTTTTTCTACGTAATCATGGTAGAATTATACAAATTGTCATGAAATATGAAAACCAACTTGATTCAATGGACGCTCCATACTTCAAGCCAAACAACTTCCTCTTGGATTTCACCGTTATTACGGAATCTCCTTTCACTGTCATTCGTAGAAATTATTTCAAGAAAATGCACTATTTAACCTCCGTTGCATCAAATTGTAATAAATAAATATGTAAATTACAAACCTGTATATTACATGATTATGAATGGTCAAGTCACATTGTTGAATGTTACGTAGGAAAATAATGGTTTAAGATTTCCTCTTTGGGGGTAGTCCACGACAAATATATTTATATTCTGACTATCACACCTCTGCATTTGCTCTATAAATACGTCTACATTAAATTATTTCTGTCGTTGAGCTTATTTTATGTATGCATTTTATTTTAAATGTACATGTTAACACTTTTATATATGGTTTATATGATCTGTATTAGTTTTTGTAGAATAATAAATTTGACAGTGAAATTAAATTGAAGGATATATATTGATGTTCAGTACTATAAAATTCTTCCCATTTCGCATTTATATGATTTACACTTCAAGCTCGCCTCGTGAATGGACATATTAATTATTTCATATGTTTTTTTCTCGATTTATTCTAAAAATCTTGAATTATTAAGAGTTACTACAGATCTCTAATTTACTCCATTCTACAAACACTATATCAGCTAAAATTCACAAGATATGCCAAGCAAGAATGCCGTTACGTTAAATATGACAATACAATATGATAGAGCATGATGTTTTGAAAAAGGTCTTTTACAAGGAATGTAATATTTGTAAGAAAAATATCGTGTTGTGAATTTTCCTAAAAAACGCAGAAGACAAAATGTCTTGAAAAGAAAATTACCTGTGATAATTTTAGAACATAAGCCTACGGTACCATAATGTTTCATGGTCGCGCAATGCGTCAAAACAGCAGTTACAGCGGCATGAGCAGGCTCATTAAAGTCATTAAAAAGCTTGAAGTCTGCATGTCAACTTGTTGCTTTCATTTCGTGGTACATAAAGAGAGGATAAAATATATTGAAAAACATGGGGACATCAGCCATTATTCTTTTTTCATTATGACGTACGTCTCCCGAGAAAATCGATCGACCGTCAATTTGCGACGTACTGATGTAAACAAGAACTTGTTGCTTGTGAATGTATGAGTTTGTGATGTTTATCTTAGTCCTCTTTAGACGATGTTTAAATCGATGATAATAGTTAATGTGTCATGAATGTCGAAGGTTGTTTGTCAAATTATTGTGAAATCGTAGGTTTTACGTGGCATTGCGTAGCTTAATTGGTGCTACATTGCCATTTTAAATAAAATACATGGCCTTACAAGGCGGTTACGACTGATCAGCCAACTTTTACATGGGTCTAAATTGGGGAGTGCGTGACTTTTTCGTGGCACTACGCAACCCCTATGGGGTCGAGGTGCCTAAGGTAGAGCATTAGAATTGACAAAAAAAGAAGTTTGCCCTTTGGCGCTTACATCTAGGTTTGACCTAAAATTATGACCGCGGTAATTATTGCTCTGGGCTTGTAGAAAACAATTCGTTTGAATACCACGTAAGATATTCAAAGACAAGATAAAAAATGACAAAATAAGTATAATTACCAACTATTATTAGCTTATATATGATTTGGCGTAGTTTTCGTCATTACTATAAGGCCTACTTTTTTTTTGTTGTATTATTTGTCTATTCTACGACTCAAATTTTAATTTCAGAGATTGCTCTATAGACGGGAAAGTATACATCCAAGACTGATAAAACCCAAAGTGAAAAATGAATTAAGAATTAATGCTAAAGAAACTGCACCAAGTGATAACGATTTGCTTGAATTGTACAAACCAATAAAATATAACGTAGTGTCTTTGCAAATTGCAACCGCTTCAAACCTGCATGCGATGTTGGAATGAACGTAAAGTTTTGAAAATCATTTGTAAATCAACACTCCGTAACAACGCAATAATTACGTATTGTTTCAAATGTTTTTATTCTTTATTTTGTTATGACATTCATGAGATGGAATTCGTTCTTCGACATAAAACTTTGAAATGCACATTTAGTTAAGGATACATAATTCGGTTCATTTAGAGGAACTAGTAAAAGCAAACACTGTACTATTAGTGACTTTACTCAAGTTCTTGTAAAGGTGACTATTTCAAAACGGATACAACCACCCGATGGTATCTACAGTGTGTACTCGCCTATTCATTGCTTTTTGGTGACCATCATCTTTCGGCGTATGGATAAGAAAGATACAACAAAGATATGAAGAAATAGTAATTTTTCATATTCTGATAAAGACTTTCAGAATGTAACACAGTACTTATCATACAGTCAACCTGCTTTAGCGAACACCTGTATAGAAATAACACCTGACTGAAAGGAGCACACTTTACGTTTGGTTTGAAAATGGTTTGAAAATAGTTTACTAATGATGTAACAGAAAGAACCGTGAATCACACTGTGGAATCAATATGGTAACATTATGAAAACTGTGCCAGTTACATTGTCAACACTATGGCGACAGTGTTTGATATCATACTGTAAATACACCATTGCGATTTACCCAGTAACTACACTACACTTACAGCGTGCTACACAGAGTGGTATAAAGACTGTTTTAAAAAACACTGTGTTCATATTATGGAACCCGTGACTATGTTAAAAATACTATCTGTCATCGTAGCATGGGCACATTATTTTCTTTCTCGGTATTAAACCACAGTGTATCACAAAGAGTGGTATAAACACATTCTATTCACATTGTCGACACCATTAATGTGTTTCAAATTTTCTGGCACACGCTCATGATTTTTTATCAGTAACATAATCTGTCGGCACAGTGAAAATGTTCTAAATTCGTTCTGTGGTCAAACTGTGATGTGCGATTTTTTTCAAAATTGTATCTGTGGTCACATTATGTGTCACTTAGAGACTGGAATATTGACACAGGTTTTTATCCCTGTCGTGAAATAGCGACAGCTATGAAAATTATTTCAAATCCACTCTGTGAACAAACTATTCTTGGAACTGTGTGATGACAACAAACATTTTGGTTATTAATGAATCTATTATTTCCATGGTGTTATCTCTGTCGACAATTTTTAAATTTTGTATAGTAGTTTACATATCATATTTCTCAGGAAGTACCAAATCGTTGTTTCTGTACTTTAAAGAACGACATGCAATAGAGTTGAACCAGTAGGCATAGACAAGTTCATTAGTAGCACATGGTTCAAATGGCCCCGATTACCCACAGATCATTTAAACATTTACAATAATCGCTGCTAAAGCCATGGGAGGTGCTTCATGAATACCTTTTGTTTGGTCTCTTGAAAATAATACTTCCACCTGTGTTTGATAGAATATACAGTCGGTGCATTAATGAATAATGATGACATATTTTAATGAGCACCTATCCAGTATTCATCTTGGTGGGTTTTTACAAATTGGTACAAATGACCTTTATCTGCCCACGCGCATATTGTAATTACAAGCTGGCCTGTACAGTGTACTCCCTGGTGCAACATACATTTATCACGCTGTCACAGGATAAATCGTCGCTGTTTTCACGAAGTGACGGTAGTGAAAACAAATTGCATTCACTTTGCGTTACGATTTTCCTCACTACCGTCACTTCGTGAAAACAAGGACGAAATGTGTTTTAAACTAATCACTGTGTTTACATCGGGTTGCTTAGACGGTGGTTCTATTTGACCTTCATGTGTGTTTCTCTTTGTTATTCAATGTGAACACAATATGTAAATATCTGAACACATTATACCCCTCAAATTTCGTTTTTGTCTTAACACTTTGACGCGTACACACTTCTATACACACCGGTGTGTTCAACACAGTGTTAAGCTGTGTGAAGGCAATGTTTTCAGATCGTGGATGCTACGAAAGGAATCAAATTTTCCTCTGTTTTCGAACATGGTAAGGGAACACCGTCATAAACTTTCACTACATGTCTTATTGAATCTAAATGAATTGGATTTTAAGAGAAAATGTAATTCTGAATGGTTAATGCACTTCGTAGCAAAACCTCATATATTCACGAGTGGTAGGGAGCTGAAAGTGTTGAAAATACAACAACAACAAATGCTACAAACATTTAAAAAAAGCTTAACGCCCGCCCCCCCCCCCCAAAGAAAAAGAAGAAAAAAGCATGAACATGGATAACCACATAAAGGAAAACACATTGCAGTACATATTATTCTAAATATATCTCAGTATGTTTTTTTTTTCTTCCATTCAGTAAAAGGTCCGTAGACTTCTACTTTACGCTTTGCCCCCATTTCTAGTACAAAACTCAAGATAATGTTTAATGTCAACTCGTAAATAAGAACTCCCGAACGTTCTCATAAAAACAGAACGTTGGATTTTCCATGAGTGATATTATGATGGAAACACGTTTATCACAGGCAATAGTACTTTCCATAAATACTGAATTTCCGGAGGGAGATGTGTTTTGGAAAATTTGCAGTATAAAAACTTTCCTGCATAAGAGCTTACTTCTAATTAATCAGACATTAATACATTTAATATTTCATATAAAATTGTTACTTACAAGGACAATTATTTATTCATTTAAATTTGATTTTACATGTAAAGTGCTCATGGATTAAGATCTTTGACCAGCAAAAGATAATGTTAAATTAAAGAAAGAATTTCACACACTGGATTCTTTATTATCATAATTATATCCAGACTACAGCTGGCTTCAATAACGATTATTTCAAGTATACTTTCTAGACCATAAATATATTGCACATCAATAAATTTATTTTAGCAAGGCATCCAAATTTGTACAAGGCAGTGAGTAAAACAATATTGAATGAATTGCGACAAAGCATTTCAAATGATCGAATGTGACGAATCTGTTATCAGACAAGATTTTCATTAGAAATTCAACTACTCTCCGCTCCCGATTCACCGCTCGAGTCAATTCGCGAATCTGACGTTGGAATATCGGTTGTTCGTTGGTACAAGCCTGTAAGGCGACGGATATCTTCGGCTTGCATGGAATATCGCCGATCGTGTGCAGCGGTCAACCACTAATGTGGCGCCCTAACCGCGGCGACGGTTTTGACGTTGTTGATCCGATGTCTGGAATCGGTGGACGCGGATTGATGTTTAGAGGCGGTAATGTTCCGGGTCGCGTATAAGAGAGTTCGTCTTCGAGCAAAATGGCGCAGAACGCGACGCGATAAGGACTTGTTCTTACTACCATCAAAAGATATATGGTGGGAGTCGTTAGTAATGTCGGTTAAGCTGTTGGAATCATTTGAGTCTGTCGATCTTTTCATTTCAAGTAAAGCCTTTGGCACGTTGATGGCATGAACAGTTTGACTTTTCTTAAGAGGTGGTGGCATGGCCGGTAACGAGCCACGTCGGTTGGAGACGCCTCTAGGTAACAGTTTCTTTTCTGGTGTAGATTGTGGTGAGTGAAAGGCATGTGTGATTAGTTTGTGATTCGCGGCGTTTAGTGATGAGGGACTGAATGCATCAGCGCTCTGCCGTCTTATCAGTGGACGTCTGAAAGAACGCGGAGACCTGTGCAGTGAATCGTTACTGTTAGCTGGTAGGGTGGAGGTGCTACCGCTACTTTCTCGAGCAGCTTCCTCCTCGGATTCTTCGGGTAAATCTGGATGGGATCTGGTTGGCGATACAGAACCAGTGTCGTACAAGAGACCCATACTACTGCGTCTCACAAGGCGACGAGACTGCATCGACGCTTGTCCTTTTGTTGGCTGCAACCGCTGTGACCGCGGGGAACTTCCGGGTGATCGCGGTGAAGATTCGGTGATAGAGGTGAGTCCAATAGCTGCTTATCACGTCTCCGATGTGTCTTGGGAGATGACACATCTGCGTTTAGTTTACTTGTAGCACTAGGAACGTTCAAGGAATTTGGCTTTTTCAATTCTATCTGTGCCGGACTAATGCACTTATACAATGGAGGACTTGTTGCTAGAGAGGGGGAACATCTAGATACTGTTTTGTTTCTCTCTCCTTTCCACGATCATTTGTTGTTATGATGATCACTTCTTTTCCTTTGTTTTTGCAAGTGTTGATTAGCGATGACCAACACTGAAGCATCCCCGGCGTTTACAGCATACACTAGTGCAGATGATCCGTTCTTATCCGTTATTCTAGGATCTGCTTCCTGCTTCAACAGCAACATAATCAACTCTTTCCCAGCTAGTTCCATGCACGCGTACATCAAGCACGTACGACCATACTTGTCCTGCGCATCGACAATCGCTTTGTTCTCCAGAAGCAATTTCACCAATTTCAACTTCGTCACATTTTCCTTATCATCCTCATAACGCGTCATACAAGCTATGATCAGCGCTGTTCGGCCATTATC
>JAVYIG010008430.1:0-89452 GCA_035222895.1 Strongylocentrotus droebachiensis
TTTGCAGTTGAATTACATCAATAATCCAAATAATAAAACATTTTCCAATATCTTGACTAATTATTGCATTTCCTTTGTAACTATACAAAATTAAGATAATAAAAGCATTATGAGATCGAATGCGGTTGTAACTTTTAACTTTTTTTTTTTATTATCGTTAATAAATAAATTGGAAATGTGACTCAATTTATTGCTATGAATTTGTCATTGTTTTCATTTGCTTTTCGAAGAAATATCTCGTCAGCATTAAATCAGTGTCTCTTATGGACTTAGAAGTTAAATCTATGAGGGACTTGAATTATAAGTAGTTTTTTTGAGATTTAAAATTCTTATGATAGTCTTGTGTAGTCTTGTTTTAAATCCAAACGTTTTGTCCCAGGTTTAAACTCTCTTGGACTTTAAAAAAGTCTAAGAAATTAAGAGAGATATCTTTAAAGTTCATATTGAATTGATCATAGCTTTTTTGTAAATTTCAAACCTGATTTGTTGCTTGAAAAGTGAAAGAGCAACGTTGGAAAACAAACAAGTAATCTTCTTTAATAAACATGACAGCACCCGACGATTTCTTAATTCTAACCCGAACGGTGTGATTAGCATTGTACGAACGCTACATTTTAGATTGTATGTTCCATTGACACCAAAATATATATTAAACAAACAAATGCATAATTATGAAAATACTATAATTTTATAATCACATTAATAATTTGCAATTACGCAAAGCATCCGTGTTATTGTCCTGTTCAGCAATAAAATGTCAATTTTGTCATGTATATTTATCATATAGTAACTTGAATGAAATGAAAGGTTAAACATATAGCTCCGTTTAGTCTCATTTGAGAACGCCCCCTATCGGCAGTGTCCAGCAGCCTACATTAGCCTATGGACTTCTACCGCCAAAAAATCGTTAAAAATACAGTTTTTGTTTAAACGAAAAGCACATCCACCCCGACGTACATTATCACTAGCTCTTTCATTGGAACCCTCATGTCTCATTGACTTTTGAAAGTTCACCCACCGTAATTTGATCAAAATAGGTCGCAAGCTCGTCATTGCCTATATAACACATGTACAGCAAGTCAAACGTTGGACTCAATTTACCACGCGATTGTAATGTTATAAGTCAAGCACATGAAGGATAAGAAGCATGAATTATCATAGATCAGTTCTGATTTGGTCATTATGTCCATTTCATCCAACCCCCACCATAATTTTCCCATGTAGTTATAGGCAAGCATTTTGCCGAGGTAAGCAAAAACATGAATATTCATGAACACCATGGACTATTCGATTATTAATAGAGGGGTGCAATTGTGCACCACATCAAACTCCCCTACTTTCAGTCAAGTATTTCATTGTATTATGTAGTTTGGTAGGTTTATTTTACTAACTGTTTAATTATCAGATATCAATGATAGTTTAAAGATATGGAAACGATTTTTGTATTTTATATTTAGCAAAGCAATCTCACATACAAAATCACTATCAAGTGTCATCTGATCTGCCGATTGCCGTCTGCTATATACGCGAACTATAGCTACGTTTGTGCTGGCGAAAATGAGTCAACCGGAGCAATATGTCTGGCACACACGGAAATATACAAATACAGTCTCTTTGTCCTTCTCTCTGTCTGCCTCTCTCTGTCTGTCTCTCTCTGGCTAACTCTTTCTTTCTTTCGATTTCACTAAATGCAATACGAAATCAATCCTAAGTACGATATATAAATTGAAGTATCCATTGCGTAGGTTGAGCTTTATTGTGTATCTTACAGTTGATATTAAAAAAATGTGACTTGCAGTTGTCTCATCACTATACATATATTGATCATCTTTATTCAGTCATACTTTGTTTTCAAGATGTACATGAAATCAAATTAAATTACAATAAAGATGTGACACAAAACCCCAGGTTCTCTGCGTGGTTATGAACATTACTGCTTGTGTGGGTGTAACGAAAGAAATAACATTTTACGAATGTAACATAAGCTTAACAAAGACAAAAGAAACATTAATGTTTTAGTGATTATCTACTGCATTTCTTCTTCTTATAACCGATAATAACATACCATTATGCGATATTGCTACCAATCTTCCTTATCAAATCATTATAAAAGCAATATCATCATTCCAAATATGTTCCCTTTTACATACATATATAATAGCATAATAATAATATTAGAGGGAACACAATATATATATTGAGTGTAAAATTCGAAAAAAGATATATGTATACATTGCTAACTATATTAATATCCAGGAACCAAACGTTTGTCTGTAGTATATATAAATAGAAAAAAGGAAATACATAATACTTAGGTGAGTGAAATTCATACATTCCATTATATTCAACGAATTTACTATACAAGAGCAATATAATGCATTTTTTTGGGGTACCAAATATGTATTAACAAAAAAATAAAAAAATACCTAGACAATGTACAGTACATAATACTTTTATATTTACATTACTTCCTTGTTTTAAATTCCTTTTTTTACTGGCTGTTGTTGAAATGCAGGGCAGGCTGAGGATACAAGACTGATTTAGTCGTTTTCACAGTAGGAATATGTATGTACAACACGCTGTCATTTTCAAAACGTATAGTGCATGTATATTATGTCCCTTTTCATCTGCGTGTGTAATTTATAATTTCCATTTTTTTCATTTCATTAATATTTTTTCTCTTTAAAGTTATACGAGACAATAATTCAATAATTACATGTTGTGGTAAGCCGGTCAAATGTTAATGAAATAACAACATCTTGGTGACGCTCCTACCCCTCTACGCGTTCTCCGAATTTAACCAACACTGGTACGTCAACATAAGACGTTATATGTAGACGTAATACAGTGACCAGGACCCCGTCTATAAAGAATCGATATAAATACCAAATTATTTGCGCTTGATATCAGTCGCAACTTTGTACATACAGAAAGAAGACTGCAAACTTACGATTGATTGGAGGACTTGCGATAAGTCGATGCATTAAATCTCATATCCCCTTTTTCAGTCCCTTTTTTTTAGTCCCTCATTTAGTGTCATTAAAACATATCGCTTTATCGCTTTAATTTCAAATTCTGTGTGTGTGTGTGTATTGTGTTTCTTACAGACGTGTTTCAATCAGATATGATTATTTGCGTCTGGGGACCGACTTTTAAACGTCACCATCCGAAAGACGTCTCAGTTGCGAACTTGCGTCCTCGGCTGAATCAGTTTGTTTACGTCCATTGTTAGCTGGATTACAGGCCCACGCCACAACATCCGTCTCTCTTAAATGCTCATGCTTTTATCACTAATTATTACCAGTTACAAAAATGGGTTTAAGAATGTAGCCAATGAGAAGCGTCGGAATGGATCACGTGTGGGTGCGTTAATTTTTACGATATGCACGGGGATTGCATTTCGGGAATAACAACCGTGCAAAAAAGGTGCAACGACCCATGACGTTATGGCGACGCGGCGCTGTTCGGGTATTCGCAATGACAAAAATGCACCATCATGATTGTTAATACCCTCCTCAAGCGCCGCATCGCCATAACGCACTCACACCTGTGTATTATTTGTATAATATCATGTCATGTACAACTTAAGCTAGTAAATAATATGAACTTGTAAGGATATAATACCATTCGGGTGTATTATATCTTGCTGTCTGAATAAGATCATTTCTTCTCACTAAACACACGCCCCTCTCCCCGAATCTTCTTTGTTTAGCATATTCATATCTTATTCCAAATGTTATTCATCGCGGCATATATCGCATGAGTTGTAATGACTGACTTATACATTCCTTTCCAACTGTTGCCTATAATTAGGAGAACCTTATTCTAGTATCGAGTTTCAATGTTGTTACGAACCTGAATATTGTGAATATATATACATGGCACTATGGACTGACTAATTTTAAAACAATTCAATCCAACAATCACCTTTCAACGATATTACCTTCATATCCATTTCACTTTCATATTGTTCGTCTAATGTTGTCATACAAATCTACACCTAATTTACCTCTACTAAATTTTAAATCAACATTGTGTCCTAAGGTTTATCAAAACTATCTATAGAAAAAGTGTATTTTTGAATAGTAATTTTAAATGCTAAGCTATAACGACATCTAAAATCCTGGATAGTTATAGCGATATACATGTAAGTTAACGTGGTAAAATGCTATCAGTGTGATTTAAGTATAAATTCCAAATTAGTTGATATAGACTTAAAGATAAAGTTGAGTTCTGGTCATGCGATTGCATTGTGAAAGAAACGGTGTGGAATCGAACGGATTTTTATTTTTTATCATAAACTAGCATATAAGTAATTTAGTGTACTGAAATATTCTGGAATCACCAAAATGATAAGAATTCGGCCAGGTCTTTCTAAAAGTAAAAAACACTGTACACGGAAATATGTAGGCCTTCATGGGACTACACAAACATGTAGTATACAAATGTGGTCCTCATTTTTAAGCTGTTACATATCATATTTAGAATATGAAGGCATTTGAAGAGCCATGCTTTGCAGGGAACACTTTTTCTCTGATGTTCTTCCACACTTGCATAATTACAATGAAAACGCTTATAACTTTATTTTTCACCTCTCCTCAGAACTCAGCCTTTCTCTTGCTATACTATGAATGCTATGCATTATATGCCATAATTCAAATCTTACAAAATAATGTTTCGCATACGTAGCTAATAGATTATTTGATATTCAAATGTTAGTATATGGCTCCTCGATCATTCAAATAAATTTATAAAATACTCCCTTTGGCAAATTTATGATAAAAGTCAAGATAATGTGCATACATTGTGTGCGGGTAAGCCTGAATCCGATGACCGGGGTAATAATATATATATCTGTAAAGAACTTTGATAGGGCCTTCGGTCCTGAAAAGCGCTATAATAAGAAATAGTTATTATTATTATAATGGAAGCAGTACCTGTAGGAACTGATTTAAGGTAGGCTAGGTTCACTGTTCGTACGAAAGCCCCCTCTATTTATATTGATATCTCTGAAAGTTTCGTAGGCCAGAAGAGCTGTATGTAGGTAATACAGATATACCAAGGGCTGCATGAATCGCCCTATCACTGTCCCCACCACTGGTCCGTAGTACAGTGTCAAATCTTTCCAAAGCCAAACATAAACTACTGATGTCAGCCAGTCTCCTGCGTTAAAAAATATTGTATACATCAAGTAAATCCGTACGAATTTCAACTCGGCTTCGCTGATTATTTTCTTACGTTGGATGATAAGCAGAAATGAAGTCGTAGAACTGACTACGTATAGCTGTACAAGGTAGTAGATAAGGCCAAAGCATTCGAGAGATAGTAAGTCTGTGGGTAGAGGACCATCATGGCCAAACAGGATTCCAGCACTGGCAACCAATCGAAACACATTGGCCATAAACATTCCACTGCAACCAATAATGATTATGACATCATGGCTTCCTACTAGCCCATGCTGGAACGAGATGTAATCCTTTAAGCGAAAGGTTTCTAAATTACCGCTTAGAAATAGTTGATAGCGGTAAAGAGCGATGAATGGTAGGTAACCTATCATGTTACAAAACCATAATATGTATGTCCTCGTTATTTCAGACAAATTAAAACTCTTACGGAATACTACAAATCTATCGAACAAAAAAAAGGTGGCGACTGAAATGACCGATAAAAGAAGAATATGACATACACCAAAGTATCTCCTCCTTGTAATTAGTTTCTTAAAGCTCTGTGACAGAGTCTTGATGTATGCGCTGATGGATATTCTGCATGGTCGGTGGAAATGTTCGAAGTCTGCTTCATCGCTGCTGGTAACTTTTAGGCATGATTGTGGAAGTATAGATACCCATATTTTCCACAAGATGCTTACTCCAATCAGACCAATGTCTGTGTACAGGGGTGTTACCAGTAATGCATTGTTATACATAAATTCGATAAATGTTTTAGGCAGTTCACATGAAAATAAAAGAGGATCGTGAGAAGGTTCTACAACAACACCTAGAGGATACACTAAATTGAGAGCCAACAAGCCCAGACCTGAGGCTAAGTATGCACCAATAAATGTAGGGAAGATACCAGTTTGAAGGAACACTGCATCGTAGAATATACTAAAGAAGGCCAGATTGCAAGCTAAACCAATGACCAGCAGGAGATCAAACACTCCCTCGCATACCAAATTAAAATTGAGTTTCATCGGTGCTTCTGAAGCATGACTTTTTGTAAGGCAGATGATGACACCAATTATTTTTAAAGGAACAGTTAGTAGTGCGATAGTTCCAAACACGTTATAAAATATCAGAAGTGATTTATGAGGTCTTTTGTATGCGAAGGACTTCAGCAAACTTGTATTCTCCACCTCGATATCTGATGTTGGGGAACGAAAGGACTCCATCTGTGCCAGCGCTTCCAAATGTCCACTGACTGATTGGGTAATACTGGAAATATCATTTACATTTTGTGCAATTTGTTCATCATTAGACATAATTGATTCAGTTGATTCGTGAGATTTGTTACCGATGGAACATGTTGAAGGGAGTAATGGTAGTGACCGTCGACGAGTCATATACCTTTGGGATGTCTCTCTTGGACCATCAGTACTTTGACCACGAGACTGCTGGGATATGAGGCCAACAGCCCTAGCACAATGTCGACATCGCATCGGCCAGAAAACTAGTTGACGACGATGAAGTGTCTCTCGGTTCTTGATAGTCCACACGACACAAACAATGATATAGAAGAAGACGCAACTAAGACACAATTGCATGATTGCATTGGTAAAGTTTCGGCCATCATCATCCCACCCTGTGTCAGGGCTAACAGGTAATACCTTCAAGATAGCAAAACAGAATCCAATACTTGCCAGTATAGTCACTAGCAGCATGCTGCTGTATTGCACAGTGGGAATGATTTCTGCTTTATTTGAAGCTCGCTCCATTTTGAAGCATCTACGAAGAGTGGCTATTGCAATTCCCTGGAAATCAGATTTGTGAGAAAGAAAAGTCCACATGAACATCAGATTGAAACGGCTTTTAACACTGTAACGGATGTTTATACATCAGGCAATCTCAATATTTACTGGTTGCATATTTGTAATTGAAAGTAAGATGCCTTTCGCTATCACTCCTATTACTGGATAAATGACTTGCACTAATCAGAGATTACTTACAGTATCGATTTGGCCTTTTATTAACTCTCTCTCTCTCTTGATCTATGTTACTTAATATATATGCTGTTTGTACAATGTTAAAGACTTGATTCTTGTATTTTTTGTCACGAATATAGTTGTATGAATGATGTATGAAATATGGGAATCAGTTCGTAATTTAGTAAATGGGAAAAATGTATTTGCAATATTGTTTAGGCGAAAATTCATGTGATCTTACTTTCAATTTTGTTTATGAGAGAACAGATTAAAACTTATAGAGGTGTCGTGGTGTAGTGGATATGTCGTCAGACTGTGGAACACAGGGTTCACGGTTCGATTTCTGCCGCAAGTCTTATGTTCTTTGGCAAGACATTAATCTACATTTGCCACTCTCCATCAGGTTTTAAGTGGGTACCGGTTGGAAGGAATTCCTTGAGTTTTGTTAGCACCGAACACGATAGCCTAGAAGAGCAGGGGTAATATCAAATATTATCATTAATATTAGTTTTATTATCAAAAAGATAATGAGGTACCGTGAAATCGAAGTACCGTATAGAATCACAGGCACGTCATGTACATGTATTTACATGAAGTGCCTGCGATATAATAACTAATTGTTCATATTTTGAAGAAACTGAATAAAGATAGGCTCACCATTCTAGTTTTAGACAATTTGTTTTTTAAATAACAACATCAATGAAAGAACTTGTTTGCCCTCTGACTGAGCCTATCTTTCTTCAGTATACATGTACTACTAATGTTTCTGCTGCTACAACAACAACGACAACTACAACTTATACTACTACCACTTCTATTACTATTACTACTACTACTACTACTACTACTACTACTACTACCACTAATTATAATATTACTACTACTACTACTACAACTACCATTACTACTACTACTACCACTACTACCACCACCGTTTCTACTACCATTACTGCTACTACTATTATTACTGCTGCTGCTACTACTACTACCACCACTACTACTACCAGCACTACCACTACTTCTACCACTACCACTGCTGCTACTACTACTACTAAAGTGTGTCTAATCAATGTCTAATCAATATTTCCCCCTCTTGAATGATATTAACAGATTGTAATAGATGATGGGACTGAATTCATCTGGTCAGGGCTAGACTGTTATGGTAATGAGTATAGACTACAGGAGTGCTATATACCCAACACTGGATGGGAATTGACCAGTCATTGTCAACGTATCGGTGGTGCTGAGTGTGCTCTCTCCCAAGCTCTCCTCCGTGAAAGTATATACAGAGTCTTCATTTCATTTCATTATTTATCGAATTTTCACTAACTAAACGGTGACTTAACAGTTCTAAACTGTATATTGATTCGATTTGGCGTATTTTAACTGAATGAAAGTAATATTTTTCGCCATTAATATAAATGATACGACGAAATATACTCAGAATTTACAGTTTTTCAATGTGGAAATCATCAACGCTTTTGCAGTCTCTAAAAAGTATAATTTGCCCAAACATGTATATTGTCACACTCCCCCCTCCCTCTCTATCTCTCTCTCTCTCTCTCTCTCTTTACCTTGCTCTTCCTATCAGTCTTGCTATCTCACTCTCATTTCCTCTTCCCATTGGTAACCATCACTTTCTGTATCAGTATGTCCGTTTGTCTACCATAGATAGGTCAAACAGTAGCTCTATAATACACAAACACACGCGCACGCGCACGCACACACACGCACACGCGCACACACACACACACACACACACTTTTGATTTTTCTCTCTCTCTCTTTTTCTCTTTCTCTCTCTCTCTCTCTCTCTAACTCACTTGGTCTATATCTGTTTTGGAATTGTTCTCTCAATGTCTATTTCTACTTCCATCTCTGTTATTTATTTAGATGGCGACGTTAAACTCATTCCCGATGGAGACTCCTACAGTGGTACTGTAGCCGTCTTTTACCGAGGAGTTTGGGGCAAATTTTGTCCTGATGACTGGTCATGGTCACTGGCAAACACAGTTTGTATTCAGCTGGGATATTATGGCGCCATCGAAGCTACTCAAAACGTAAGCTCAGCATTTATTTATATCTTAAAGAAAGACTGTTTTGTGTAATATATCTATGTAGTACACCATTTAATAGCATGCATGATTCGGATATGTCTGTCAGGTGTCCTTTTCTTTTCTGGTATACCCATCCTATACATGTAGACATAATTGGATTTCTTTCACTCTCTTGCTCTGTTTGCATAGATCTGTTGTAACCAAGTGAAGTGAAGTGAAGAAAAATTCAATTAAACACTGCTTAATTTCGAATTTTAAATCTAATAATTGTCTTTATTATCATTGGATGCCCTGTCATTCGTCATCAAGGAAATGGCAGACACAACTAGCTTTACACAACCAGACTACGACTGGATTTGTTTTGTTGTTTCTGAAGACTGCGGTGCGTTGTGAGCCTTTTGACCGCGAACCGTAGTGACTTCCAACTGCTCACACGCCTGCCTGCCGGTCCTGGGGCCCGTTTCATAATTGTTTTGATCTATAACAAATGCTAAATTTCTATGAAAATTTGCTCTCAGCCAATCACATGCCATGATTTCAGTAGCTTATAACAGTAGCTTGTAACTTTTTATTGATATCAAGTTTTATGAAACAGGGCCCAGTAGCTTTTTTGATTTCGTATTTTATTGATGAAATAGTACTATACACATTATTGCTGACCTAATATGTAGCAACAGGCGCGAACGCAGGATTTTTTCAAGGGGGGAGGGGGGGGGTTTAACATTTTTAAATCGGGCCGAAAATTTCGCAACGACTCAGCCAGCCGCTGAATAAGCGGGGGGGGGGGGGGGGGGGGGGGGGGGGGGGGGGTAAGAGGACACTTTTTTTTTTTGGGGGGGGGCCTCGAAATTTGAAAATTTGACATTTTTTTCCGTTGGGGGGGGGGGGGGGGTAAGGTCAACTTTTTTAGGTCAGCCATTGGTATAACTTTTTTTTTTTTACCAAAGGTTTTTTTTTCTTCTCCAAAATACACACATAAAAAATACCAAAGAGGGGGGGGGGGGTTAACCCCCCAACCCCCCCCCCCCCCCCATGCGTACGCGCCTGTGTAGCAACATATATCTTGTCATTAATATTGATATGAAATGATATGAAGCAAACTTAAACTCGAGCTTCCAGCTTTTTTATTGAAGTATATTTTCATGATGGTCGCTATTCTACCCGGTACATCAGGGCCCCTTCTTATCGTCAAATAGTTGAGATTTATTACAATTATTATCCGCGATTGATGTCAATCGTAACTCTATACCATTGTTTACAGCTTCCTGATACGGACGATGCACTGGACTACCATATACATTCACTACAATGCAGTGTGTTTGAAAGTCATCTAAAATACTGTGATCTAGACTATGCCTGGGAAGATGAAGTTGAATGTGACTTGGACAGCCATCTAGCAGCGGGTGTAGTCTGTACTCATCAATACCAAGACGTACCCTCATGTAATTACTTCTATTCTATTGTATTAAAAATACTGTTGCCCATGAATTTTGAACGATGTTTTTTGTACACGCTGGACCTCACCTATGGAATCAATTGCCACAACATATTCGTTATATTTCAAGTGTAGATTGCTTTAAACATGCCCTCAAAACTCATTTATTCAAAGCGGCTTTCCAGTAGATTTAGATTTACTTTCACATTGTTGTTGTTCATTTTTGTATGTATTTTTGTGTGCATTTTTTGTGTACTTATAGTTTTTCTTCTTCATGCGCCTCGAACACATTAGTCATGTGAAGTTGGCGCATTACAAATACTCTATATTATTATTATTATTATTATTATTATCTATATCGTTTTACTAAATAATTCATTGTTACTATATTGTTAATTCGTGATATATTTTAATTAAATTTTCACTTTTGACAAGGTCTTTTAAAAAAACCTAGTTCTAAATTTATAACACTATAATGTTAATCGATTTTGAAATGTAATTTTTCATGTGTGTTGCATACAGATGGAAAGCCGAGGTTAGTTGATGGCCCAGACGCTGGTCATGTTGAAGTGTTCCTGACTGAGTCTTGGGGATTGGTCTGTGGTGATACTTGGTCCTATGACAATGCTAGAGTCATTTGCATCCATCTTGGATATCGTGCAGTCCTCACCACCTCTTCAATACCGGTAACACAGAGTTTCCCTCCAGTATTACTTGATGTAGCATAAGGAGAATCGAGTATATTATATAAAACAAAGCATTATGTCCATAATACAAGGTCAATGGATATAGCCTTTTTTTGTTACAACCGCAAGCATCTCAAATTCACTTAAATATGCTAACTCTCTTGATATTTGTACATATTTTATCAGGCAGTCATTGTTTTTGTATAAATAGTCACGGCCATACCACAAAGCTTTCATTACACTTTGCGTCATATACCCAACCCCAAACATACCAATTGGAAGGAGATAATTATGCGTTAGTTATGGAGGGGCACGTGTCCTCTGTGTCCCATCCCCTCACAAAAAAATACAAATAAATAAATAAATGAATTAATAAATAAGTTATTAAATGAACTGGGATCCACCGAGAATTAAAAAAAAAAGAAGACAATTAAAAAGTTAACAACAACAATTTAGAACAGCTCAAAACGAACACAAAAGAGGGAAGAAAAATATCATATTGTAATATCCTTACTTCATTTCTCTCTCTCTCTCTCCACTCATTCTTTATCGTTGATTTTGTTTTCCTGTAAAGTTGAACGAGTCCCTATCACGTGATATAGTGATGAGTAGTGTTCATTGTGACGGCATGGAATCCTTTCTAATAGACTGCCCTGCATCCTATGTGGAAAATACAAACTGCCAATCAATGGCTTATGTGGAGTGTACTACCGAGTCTGATGAGCTTGCAATGCAGGAGGATATTATTAGTAAGTTTATATCTCTGTTTTTCTCTCTTTTATTTTATTTTTGTGTGTTCCATACTTACATATATTGTTGGGTTTATAATTCATATCCATTTTATAGTATTTTATTGTTGTATTGACTAATTATGCCAGTAAAAACAATCTGCATTATATGAAGAGCTTGATTCCAAAAGAAGCTAAATCCATATTTTATCGAAATTGAATTCAGAGTTTTTTGTCTTGAAATAATGATTTCCTACATGGGGACAAATGCACTATATCACAATCTCAAATTTCACCAGAAAGTATGAACAAATTTATGTACAATTTCATGTTTCATTCCAATAGGAGCTAAATCCTTTAGCCATGTACCTTCATGTTGTTATATAAGTTAAAGGTGTCGCCCTGGACCAATAATATATGATAAGAAGAAAAAAAATCTGCCAATTATTTCTGATTTTTATTAATTTTTCAGATTTTGTGGATTTAGCTCCTTTTGGAATGAAAAATGGATTTAGCTCCTTTTGGAATTGAACGGATTTAGCTCCTTTTGGATTGAAACTGTGATATGTTGTTTACTTTTTTTTCAACAAAGTTTTTTTAGTTGTGATTTCACTATCATTATTTAAAAGAAAAGGTTTGCTACTAAATTTGAATAAATTTCAATGACTTTATTGAGAAAATATGAATTTTTGTTAGGTACAATATCATGTTTCATTCCAAAAGGAGCTAAATCCAGAAAGAAAAAGTCTAAAAATTTAGTAAAAATCAGAAAAAAGGTAGATTTTTTCTTATCATATACTATAGGTCCAGGGCGACACCTTTAACATATATAACTTCATGAAGGTATACGGCTAAAGGGAAAATGGAGAAATAATTTACTCAGAAGTACCCAAAGTGGATTTAGCTCCTTTTGGAATGAAACTCTTCATATAGCGCCTGATATATCAGGGGGTGTCTCTATGCGCATGGTAGTAAATATCAACATCTAGGTTATTGGATTCATAAAGTAAAATCGGCTTTCATTTGTAAAGCTCACAGAGGTGAAAGCAAGTAACATTTGCAATATATTTTTAAATAATCTAAATTTGCTTACTAACTTCTAGGCCAGTACCTGTTTTGTAACTTGACGCCCCACCCCCTTTCTGAAGTAGTTCTAGTCTATGTCTAGTTGTCCATAATTGCATTGTTAAAGTGTTAGGAATACTTCTCTGTTTGAATTGTTATATAAGCTTCAGTTTGACACATTTGTTTGTGCGACACTCAACAATAACAAAATGACAATGGCCAATCAAAATCATCGTTGCATGCACATATTGTTAGCAAGGCTGAATATTAACCAATCAAAATCGATATTTCAAATTCGCAGTTGATCGCAACCATTTGTATTACAATGCCCATTCAGGTGGGTAACCCAGTTGAAACTAGTAGTTGAAATGTCAATTTAAAAGAAAAATGCAAAAAAAAAAAAAATGCAGATGAAGCGTGCTTTATCGCGTCTTTTATCTTTTTTTATTTCATACTTATTTGAAGTCTTTCACCATCGGTTTTTGTTGTTGTTTTAAATGCCTATTTCATACCAACTTTCTAGTTCGACTCTCTGATGGTGGATCTTCTCGAGAGGGTCGAGTTGAGGTATTCATCTTTGGACGATGGGGTTCATTATGTGATGATTTCTGGACTGATGAAGATGCAGCCGTTGTCTGCAGACATCTTGGACATACAGTAAGTATAGTATGCATGATTTGAACAGTGTGATATTGTAATCATTCAAGTCTGTCGTCCATATTGCTATTATGCCTCATGCTCCTTCACCCCATCTCTCCCCCCTTATAAAAATGTACCATGTTATTACCATTGGACAAAGAATCATGATAACCCTGGTACTGAAAACCATGGTAACACCAAACTATGGTAACCATGGTTCTCAGTACGATGGTTACCATGGTTCTTTGTCCAAATTAATCTTCCTTTCTCTTGCTCTCTTTTATTTCTGCTTCCTTTCTCCTTCTCTCTCTTATTTTTGCTTCCCCCCTCTCTCTCTCTCTCTCTCTCTCACTCGCTCTATCTCTCTCATTCTCATTCATCTCTAGACTTGAAATCTCTTCTTCCTTTTCTCAAAGTCTTCTTCTCAAATCCATTTGTCAACAAGTTTTTATAATTAATTCGATCAACCTTAGCTCTCTCTGTCTTTTTCTACCTTCTCCCCCCTCTCTCTCTTTCTCTTTCTCTCTCTCTTTCTCCTCATTTTTCACTCCCTTCTCTCTATCTCTCTTTCCTGCCCTTTACACTCCCCGAGGTATCCTGTTAACACATCTAGTTCAACTTAAAATAGTTCTGTGTCTACTGTTGTCAATTTCCTTGGTCAGGATGGGATACATTGAGCTGTTTGGGGAGGATCGTATGGTTCTTCGTCTGCTGGGATGGTACCAGGTCATCCTATTTGTGGAGGGTGGGAGTCGACGCTCGATGAGTGTTATATTCAAACTTCCTACCAACAATGCTACAACTTTGATGTTGGTGTAAACTGTGATTCAGGTTAGTATCCTCATCTTGGTCTGCACCTCTCTTTGCTTAATTGCATTTCTTTCGTTGCCAAAATATGAAAATGAAAGGGGAATAGCAACTTTTAAAAGAAGAAATATGTGTTTAATGATTCAAATAATTTGACCCACCATGCCTTTTTATGAAAAAAAATTCTCAATTAGGAAAACAAAAGTGCTCATTTGTATCTTCAGTATTTGGCGTGTTAATTGTTTAGACGTGCTATAGATTCTAAATGGATTTATTTTTCATCAATACCAATATCAATACCAAATGTCAGATCACTGCCAAATCATCGCATGGTTGGTTTTCTAGTAAATTGATGAGAGACACAGTCGGAAATAAAGTTGGGACAATCTGTTAAGTCGATGAAGATCTATGCAAATATTGCATTGTTTCAATTTCCCCCTCATTCTCTGCAGGGAGGGTGTTCACAATCATCATCCTTGTGGTGGGGGTTGTTGCAGTATTACTAGCTATTCTCATCATATCATGTCTCTGCTACTGTTGTATCTGCAAAAAGACGGTAGTACCACCTGTCACATCAGGAGCGGCGGTGGTACCCGGTGTTGCTTTGTCAGAGAATGCTCCACTACCCCTCCCACCGGTGATGGCAGACATGGTTCCTATACCTAACCTAGAGTATGGTACATTACCATCCATGGACGATCTTACATATCCCCCGGGTAAAGCCCCTAAACCACCCCAGGTTGTATACGTGCCCCCACCCAACTTTTAATGACTAAAAACAATTCATTCGGCAACTTTTCCCACGGTCATGGAAAACATGGATAGTCATGGGAAAAAAAAGCCTTCTGGAAAGTCATAGAAAAAGATTATAAAAAATAATAATCTCGCAACGTACACGCTATTGTAGCTCCATTGATCCATATACTAATTAAAGTGTAAACGTTTTAATCAGGGATTACAATAGATAAGGAAGTAAATATAATGCGTTGTATATTTATCTGACGTTAAATTTGTAATTCATAAAAAAAAAGCCTGCCTTCTGGTTAGGATTTCTCTTAATAACGAAACAAGCGAATTTGATTAACATAAATTCCTGACTGAGTGTAAGTAATAGGCCTAAATTGTTATTTCCTCAATCTTTGTGATTCTATTCGACAGTTTAAATTGAAAGTTCATCGTGTTAAAAAAAAATTGTTTACTTAGATTTCAGTAAATCCATTATTGAGGGCCCTCTTGAGCAACCTCTTCTCTAAAAAATGATAAACATAATTGATAATGCCTGCGATTGACTGACAGTCAAGTTTCATTTTATTGGGGAGGGGTTGGCAATTTAAAAGCACGCTTTTCCTGCCACCATATTTTGCTTGTATCTTAGAATATACCTGTGTAAATGTTTATGTGCATTTGATTTCAATGTTTGCAAAGTTTGTTCATCGATATTAATACTTTTGTGATTATAGATGACGTAAGGAGCGCATCATTGTCCATTTATTTAGGTAGTGATGGGTGTCATGATCCTGATAGTTGGTTTAGATGGAAACTCAAGTGTTATGATAGATGTGATGTGTAAATGTGTTGTGGTCTTATGACACCTGACTGTGAATCACATGGTTCGCGGTTTAATTGCTATTCTACACCCAGGGGAGTATTTCACAAAGACTACAATCGACTTTAAGTTGGACTTAACTATGGCAGGCCGTTCATGCCATTGTCTCCTATCAATATTTACTGGCGTTGGTCTCTCAAGGGACGTGCACATCATGGTCACAAATCGACAGAATTTACATTTTTTGATAATTCATTATTGAAGTGAAAAATAATATTTAAAGATCATAATTGAGAGACCAATAGTGAAAGCAACCAGTGGCATGAATGGCCTGTCATAGTTACGTCCAACTCAAAGTCGATCTTAGTCTTTGTGAAACACCCCCAGGCCCCCAGGTGTTTAAAAAATAGGTACCTAGTAAGATACGATTTTTAATGTGTTTGAATTGGCATTTTATTGTCCTGTTAAGCAATAATTATCTCCCTTTTGTCATGTATATTTATCATTAGCTTTTGTGAAATGAAAGTTTAAATTTGGCATACAAGGAAATATACAAATACAGTCTCTCTGTCTGTCTCTCGCTGTCTATCTATTTCTTTCTTTCTTTCGATTTCACTAAATACGCAACGAAACCAGTCATAAGTACGATGCCTACATGCATTGCGTAGGTTGAGCTTTATTGTGTATCTTACATTTGATATTTAAAAAGTGTGGTTTGAAGTTGCCTCATCACGATACATAATTGATCATCTTTAATAAGTCATACTTTATTTTCAAAATGTACATGAAAATCAAATTAAATTACAATAAAGATGTGGCACAAAACCCCAGGTCCTCTGTGTGGTTATTAACATTATTGCTTAACCACACAATATGCAGGGTGTAACAGAAGAAATAACATTTTACGAACGTAACTTAAGCTCAACAAAGACAAAAGAAACGTGCATGTTATAGTGATTAACTACTGCCTCTCTCGTACTCATAACCGATACTAATATACCATTATACGATATAACTACAAATCCTCCTTATCAAATGATAACGAAATTAATATCATTATTCCAAATAAGTTTCCTATTACATTCATGGTATAATAGCATAAGAGCAATAATACAGGGGGAAAATATTTATGTTGAGTGTGAAATTCGAAGAAAAGTATATGTATATCTTACATTGATATCCATAAACTAAACTTTTCTCTTTATTTTAAATAAAGAGAGGACAGTGAATACATAATAATACTTGGAAGGGTGAAATTCATGCTTTCATTTGTATTTAACTGATTTACTATACAAGTGCAAGATATATATATATTTTTTGGGTACCAATATGTCTTCACAGACAATGTTAAAACTACCTTAGCCATTGTACAGTACATAATACTTTGGTATTTACATGACTTCCTTGTTTTAATCCCTTTTTTAAAGGCTGTTGTTGAAATGCAGCAGGGTGAGGGTACATGATTGTAATGATTTAGTCGTGTTGACAAAATATTTATCAACAACACGCCGAAATATTTAAAAGGTGGTGCATGTACTAGTTACTAGTATAATCATGTCGCCTTTCATCTGCATGTGTAACTGATAATTTCCATTTTAAAAAAATGTGTTTATTTTTTTATTTTTTTGTAAAAGTTATGCGATGACAATATCTCGTTTAAAGTCACTCAAACCCAATTTTAACCGTACTTTTCATTTCTACCCACTCCTTAAAACCAGCCTTCGAGTATTTGCTGTGCAGCTGCTTGCGGAGAAACATATTTGTAAACCACAATTGTTATCATGCAATAATTACATGTTGTTGTAAGCCGGTCAAATGTTACCGAAATAGCAAAACCGTTATTGACCTAGCTCCTACCCATCCACGCGTTCCTCGAATTTAACCAGCACTGGTACGTCCACATAAGACGTTACAGGTACACATAATCAAGTGACCAGGGCCCGTCGATATCAGTCGCAACTTTGTACATAAGAGATATAAGACTGCAAACTTTCGATTGATTAAAATCGATCGCAACTCTTTATAAGACGGGGCCCTGGACATACAGTATGCACGTAATCATAACATTTCATATGTCTTGTTTTGTTGTTGTTATTATTCAGAAATTAAATCTGAAGAACACTTCTCATGTCTATACCATGGCACTTGGTACTCATGATCTCAATCTGCAACAATCTTGATTATGTTCACCATACGGCTCAGCAAGTAAAACAATTCATGCATGGCCTTAATGTTTAAACAGAGAGGATCTGTTTAACTAATCCTCATTCACAACTTTAAAAATAAAAATTCTCATCTTTGATCAATATCAAGGACCTTCCTTCATTCTGGATCAATCTTCCTCCTCGGAAAGACATTATAGTCGATTCATGAAGAGTTTTTCTAACTTACTCTAAGTCAATAATAGCCATACATACTTCAATGATATAAGTGAATGTAAGCAAATACATTTAGATCTAAAAAGAATGTTCCACATAAAATGTACATAATTTATACCAACTGTGTGTTAGTATTTCGATGTATTATACATATCCCTTTATAATGTCTTGATATGTTCCATAAGCTATCATAGCTGCGTGCAACCCATACAATGATATAATAGGTTCTACAGATCCACCAATAACCTTCCCAATAGAACCATAGTATAGTTCAAGCTCGATCCATGAGCTAACATTAAATAAACCTATCAGCCAGTTACATGCATTTGCAACAAAAGTATAGATGAGGCAAATTAAAACCCATTTGACTTCTGCATCACTTGTGAATTTCCTGCGTTGGATTATGAGTAGGAAAGACGTCATTGTCCAAACAATGTAAAATTGGAAAACAGCGTATACTATAGAGAAAGCAGCAAGAGCTATCTCATCTTGAGCCATAGTAGCAAAGCGCATTAAGATGCCCATAGCTGCCACCAAACGAAATATATTGAGCATAAATATTCCACCACCGCTCAACAATAGAACAATGTCATGACTCTGTACGAGACCACTTGACACTGTGATTGGATTTTTAAGGAGAATTGTTTTAGAACGACCCGAGAGGAAGATTTGAAAGTGATATAGACCTATGAACGGGAAGTAAAAAGCCATCCTAAGAACCCAACCTATGTATGTCCTTATGCTTTTAGAGTTTAGCCAGTCACAATACGATATGTACATATGAAACGTAAAATATATCACACTCAAAATAGTGCCCAGGATAAGAATTATACGTTGATAAGGGAAACGTTGGTGACTTGAGGTAGTATGTTGTAACAAGTACCGCTCATTGTCCGAACCTGTTCTCCAAAATCTAAGTTTGATTTTCAAGTAACTATTTCTCAAACTATTTAAGATTCTTCTGCTGAGTGGTCTTCTGTTGATTGTGTCAAAGTAATCGAACTCTGGGGGACTACTCGTGGTATCCAAGAAGCATTGAGGAACCATAGTCGACCATATATTCCACAATATACCAACTGCAGTTACGGCTAACTTAGTATATACTGATTCCATCGTGTCATCTAGATCAATGAGAAATTGTTTTAAAGACCTTTTCATGTCACAAGAATCTTTTAAAGGATCGTAAACTGTTGCTATGTCAGCGCTGATGGGATATCCTATTTTTAGAGCTGCGATAGCAATCGATAAAGCGAGGTATATGCTAATACTTATCGAAAACTTTGCCTTGACCATAATGACAGCATCGTAGTAGATATTAAAGAAGAACAAAGACATTACAAAAGCGGTTATAGTTGATAAATCAAATACAGCTTGAGCTACCAGGGTAATCTTTGTTGATACTGATTGCCCAGAGTTTGTAAGACACATAAAGATGCCTAAGATTTGCAAGGGTGTTTCAATAAGTACTACACTTCCGAAAATAATGAAAATGAGTAAAAGAGATTTATGAGGTGGCTTATAGAAAATTTGCTTCCGAGCCCTCGAAATCGTTTCGTTGTTCTGTTTATGAGAAGTTGGTGCAGTCATGGGTGTATTCTTGAGTCGATTAGCTGACGATGCTGGGGAGTTTTTCACATGATTCACTGTCACAGACCTTTTCAAGCTTTCGAGATTGGTGGGGAATGACCATCGACGGAAGATAGACCGCTGCTGAAACTGCACCCTTTCATCGTCTTTTAACACAGAAGATGAAGTATCAACACTTTCTAGGCCCACGACTTGAGCACAATGTCGACATTGCATCGGCCAAAATACTTCCTGGCGTCGGTGAAAGTTGGCCCTGTTCTTAATCATCCATCCAACAAAAACAGTGAGTAAGAGATTAGCTGTGCTTAGAGCCATCCTGATGAATGCATATGTTAGGTCTCCGTGCTTACCGCAGTCATCATTATGACAGGATGATGGCAGAGCCTGTAGTACAGTAGAACACAACCCAGCACAAGCGAGGAAACAAAGTAAAACCATACTATTGTAATATGTCTTTGGAATAACATCTGGTTCTCTTCTATCCATTGTTTTGTAATTGTAAAAAACGGATTTGAAAGAAGAGAAATGAGTTTAAACTCTATCTAGATGGCAGAGCGATGCACAGTTCCACGTTGAGAATGTATTAAATGCCGTGCACTAACGATGAACTCTTCCTTAGATGAAAAAGAATCTGTATGAACGATTCAAGAGTTTTCTTTTCAGTTCCTCATTCAATTCTAAAGTACAAGACACTGCAGACAACTGCGTTTCTAATGGCTAACGCCCAATGTTCCAGTTTAGATATTCTTTTTCTTTCTGAGATTGATGACCACTTGGCATATTTTCCCCAGGCGTCTTTTAAGACTAATCACGTTAAGTATCAAATTAATAAAACACTTTCGAACATCTCGACGAATTAATTGCTCATTACAATAATTGATCAAAATTTATATCATTCCCTTTAGTAACTGAAAATAAATTAAGATAATAAAAGCATCATGAGATCGAATGCGTTTGTAACTTTGTTTCAGTACATAATATAATAAATTGGAAATGTGGCTTTATTAATTGGTTTGAATTTTTCACTGGTTTTATTTGATTTTTGAGGAAATATCTCATTATTATATTAAATGCATTTAATCTATATTTCTTTTCTGCAGTCCCTTTTGTTTAGTACCTCAAACACATCGCTTTGATTGCAATGACGAATATCGTCATTGCCTCGTTTTCGTTCACATTCTGCCCCATTAATTGCAATGACAATATCCTCATTGCCTTGTTTTCGTTCGCATTCTGCCCCATTAATATTCTTCTCCGTATTCTCCGTCTTTTCCGTGTTGTTTTCGTCAGGAAATCGCACGTTATCACTAGTTATGCCCTTTACTGATGTTCATTTCCTTTAAAATTTCATAGGCATAGTCTCTAGCATCTCATCAAGGTCACTACATTCTTTGATTTTCGAAATCACTCATGCATAACCGTCCAGGCGCCATTTTGTCCGTTTCTGGTCCGTTTTAAGGCCTTTCTTTCTCCCTTCCTATCTCCACTATCCTAGATCCTACAGAGTTCTAACAAATTCCTCCAAATAGTCCAAGATATTTTCTTTCATCTGCGACACATAACCTGACCTTCAAAATGCCATCTTCGCACTGCAAATTCAAATCCGAAACCGACTCCGTCAAAAATCTCTAATTTTTTTGGAAAATGGACCCCTAAAAATCTGAAAATGCCATGACTTTCTCATACCATTTCCGTTACGTCTCAATTATTTTGCAGTATCTTTATCTCATAATTGCACAAAGTATAAATTTAAAATGATATGATATAATAGGCTTAAAGATGAAGTTGAGTTCTGGTCTTGCAATTGTATTGTGAAAAAAATGGAGGGAATCGATCGGGAAAAGTTTATCATGTAGCATATAAGTATTGATGTGGACTGCAAGGCTATGCATATAGGTGTATGGGACTACACAAACATGTGGCATAAACATGTGATCCTCATTCTTAAGCTGTTACATGCAATAATTAGAATATGAAGGCATTTGAAGAGCCATGCTTTTCAGGAAACACCTTTTCTGATGTTCTTCCACACTTGCATAATAGCAATGCAAACGCTCACAACTTGTTTGTCACCTCTCCCCAGAGCTCAGCCTTCACTTTAGATACAAATTATGTGACATGTATCGAAAATAATATCGCTAGTGATATTCGTTTGTCTCGCAATGTGGTCAATAAGGAATCTAAAAGATCACGACGTTTCGTATGCTACTGCAATACTTCGTCAGGTGATGAAAACTATTGTAAGCAAGGGTCTTTTATACGTTACGGGAGGACCGTAAAGCGGTCTAAAATTCGATCGATAATTGGAAACAATAACGCCCAATGCCTATTGGTCGACGCACACGGTGATCGACCAATCACCAAGGCCGCTGGTTCGGCCGCTGGTTCGGCTGATGCACCAGGCCTATTGGCCGACGCATACGGTACTCGACCAATCAACGGGCCGCTGGCTCGGGCCGTCTGCTGAATGGAATCGACCGTTGTTGGCTGGCAGGACGGCGAGTGTCATGGCGGCGTATCGTCCGCATCCAAAATTCGGGGATATCGATCCCGTTGTCTCTGTTGAAATTATTAGGATTGAGACGGATATTGATAGCTTCTTTTACCCTCCGTGTATACCAATGCCGTTCCTGGGAAAGGCACCGAACCCCGTCCCAGTCTGGTTGATGCTGGTTGTCCCAAGCATGTTCGGCTACGGCTGAGTTGTCAGTTCGACGGAGTCTGACGTCCCTCTTATGCTCAGTGATTCTTTCTTTTATCGGACGGGCAGTTTCACCGATGTAGGATCTATCACATCCTTTACAAGGGATGTTGTACACAATGCCGTCCCGTCTATGTGGAGGAATTGGATCCTTGGGGCGTGTAAGTTGTTGACGTAGGGTGGTATCTGATCTGAAAACCGTTCGAATGCCATGGCTCTCTAGGCGGCGCTTGAGTTGTTGGGAGACCCCATCAATGTACGGCAAGACTGTAAAAGTCTTGTATACCTTCTGATCCCTGGGTTCCGACGATCTATTCTTGGTATTGTGTATAAAACGGCGTGGGTAACCGTTGAGACTCAGGGCACTGCGAACACGGGTCCGTTCTTTGCATGGCTGTTGTGGACTTGTCACAATGCGTGAAGCTCTGTCAAATAGACATTTCACTAGACCTCTCTTCACCGATATGGGATGGTGAGAGTCAAACGCTATGTACTGGTCTGTGTGGGTAGGCTTCCTATAGACTGAGGTGGAGAGCCTATGGTTGTCGTGTCTATGAACTAGAGTGTCTAAGAATGCTATCTTCCCTTCACACTCTATCTCTGATGTGAACTGGATGGTTGGTTCAAGGCTATTCATGTGTTTAAGCAGCTTATCTGTTTCAGAGATGGGAACTATGATGAAGGTGTCATCTACGTATCTCATGTGACATGTATTTGTACCTAGTGAGTATTCCATGCAATTGGTTATGCTATATGCATTAAATACCATAATCCAAACCCTACCAAATAATGTTTCGCATACGCAGCTAATATATTATTTGATATTCAGATGTTAGCGTATGGCTCCTCGATCATCCGAACGAATTTATGAAATGCTCCCTTTGACAAGATTACGATAAAAGTCAAGATAAGGGAAGCAATACCTGTAGGAACTGATTTAAGGAAGACTACAGGTTCACTGTTCGTACGAAAGCCCCTTCAATTTTCATTGATATCTTTGTAAGTTTCGTAGGCCAGTAGAGATGTATGTAGGTAATACAGCCATACCACGGGCTGCATGAATCGCCCTATCATTGTCCCCACCACAGGTCCGTAGTACAGTGTCAATTCCTTCCAATCACTAACATAAACTACGGATGACAGCCAGTCTGTTGCGTTCCAACATATGATATACATCAAACAAATCCGTACGAATTTCAACTCGGCTTCGCTGATTATTTTCCTAAGTTGGATGATAAGCAAAAACGAAGTCGTAGAACTGACTACGTATATCTGTAAAAGGTAGTAGATAAGGCCAAAGCATGCGAGAGATAGTACGTCTGTGGGTAGAGGACCATCATGGCCAAACAGGATTCCAGCACTGGCAACCAATCGAAACACATTTGTCATAAACATTCCACTGCAACCAATCATGAGTATGACATCATGGCTTCCTACTAGCCCATGCTGGAACGAGATGAAATCCTTTAATCGAAAGGTTTCTAAATTACCGCTTAGAAATAATTGATAGCGGTAAAGAGCGATGAATGGTAGGTAACCTATCATGTTACAACACCATAATATGTATGTCCTCGTTATTTTGGACAAATTAAAACTCTTCCGGGATACTACAAATAAATCGAATGAAAAAAAGAATGCGACTAGAATGAGCGATAAAAGAACAACGTGACAGACACCAAAGTATCTCCTCCTCCTTGTCATTAGTTTTTTAAAGCTTTGTAACGGATTCCTGATGTATGCGCTGATGGATATTCTGAATGGTCGCTGAAAATGTTCGAAGTCTGCTTCATCGCTGCTGGTAACTTTTAGGCATGATTGTGGAAGTATAGATACCCATATCTTCCACAGGATGCTTACTCCAATCAGACTAATCTCTGTGTACAGCGGTGTTATTCTTAACGCATGGTTATATATAACTTGGGCAAACTTTCTCGGCAGTTCACAGGAATATAGAATAGGATCGTGAGAAGGTTCTACAACAACACCTAGAGGATAAACTGCCTTGAGAGCCAACAAGCCCAGACCTGAGGCTACGTATGCACCAATAAAAGTAGGAAAGATACCAGTTTGAAGGAACACTGCATCGTAGAATATATTGAAGAAGGCCAGATTGCAAGCTAAACCAATGGACACCAGGAGATCAAACACTCCCTCGCATACCAGATTAAAACTGACTTTCATTGGTGCTTCTGAAGCATGACTCTCTGTGAGGCAGATGATAACACCAATTAATTCTAATGGAAGAGTAAGTAGTGCGATAGTTCCAAACACGTTATAAAGTATCAGAAGTGATTTATGAGGTCTTTTGCATACGACGGACTTCAGCAAACTTGTATTCTCCACCTGGATATCTGATGTTGGGGAACGAAAGGACTCCATCTGTGCCAGCGCTTCCAAATTTCCGCTGACTGTTTGGGTATCACTGGATATATCATTTACAGTTTGTGCAATTTGTTCATGATTAGACACAATTGACTCAGTTGATTCGAGAGATTTGTTACCTGTTGAAGGGAGTAGTGGTAGCGACCGTCGACGAGTCGTATACCTTTGGGATGTCTCTCTTGGACCATCAGTACTTTGACCACGAGACTGCTGGGACATGAGGCCAACAGCCCTAGCACAATGTCGACATCGCATCGGCCAGAAAACTAGTTGACGACGATGAAGTGTCTCTCGGTTCTTGATAGTCCACACGACACAAACAATGAGATAGAAGAAGAGGCAACTAAGACACAATCTCATGATTGCATTGGTAAAGTTTCGGCCCTCATCATCCCACCCTGTGTCAGGGTTAAGTGGTAGTGCCTTCAAAATAGCACAACAGAATCCGATACTTGCAAGTATAGTCACTAGCAGCATACTGCTATATTGCACATTTGGAATGATTTCTGCTTTATTTGAAGCTCGCTCCATTTTGTATCATTTACGAAGAATGGCTATTGCAATGCCCTGGAAATCAGATTTGTGAGAAAGAAAAATCAACATGTACATCAGATTGAAACGGGTTTTAAGGCTGTACAGATGTATATACATTTATACTGCAGGCGATCTCAATGAATACTGGTTGCATATTTGTAATTGAAGGTAAGATGCCTTTCGAAACCACTCCTTTTTATACTTGATTAATGACTTTCACAAATCAATTAAACAAGGAAACAGAGATTAATTACAGTGTCGACTTTGCATCATATCAACTCTCTCTCTTGATCTATGTTACTAATACAATATTTATTATTGTATAAGTAATTATTTTTGTCACGAACATAGTTGTGTGAATCATGTGTGAAATATGGACATTTATTTGTAATTCTCTGAATGTGAAAAATGTACTTGTAATATCTTTTACAGTGCGTCCCAGAAAAAACGAAACCGAGAATTATCGATGCTTTATCATAACTTAATCACAATTATAATTAATAAATTACACATATTTGTAAAGCTTAGATCCTCCTCTTTTTTGATGCAACTCATATGATGCATATTTCCCGCATGAGTGATTAAATACAATTTGAAGGAAGGAAATCCAAAAGTCATTTGGCGGGCGGTATCTGAATTTCGAAGAAAAATTCACATTTCTAGAAAGTTAATTTTCTGCTCTTTCATATGACACCTCAATCAGAAAAAATGAGCCAGGAATAATAAAGTTCTGTTTGTTTAAAGTGATGCTTGTATTTACATAATTTAATTAAACTAATTCGTTTTCACTGGCTGCCTGCCGTAGCAACAAACGGAATTAACAAAAAAATTAAATCCGTTTCGTTGACGATCAGACATAGACGTTAAAAGACGGGAGTTGCTGCTACCTTGTTTGGCGTTCAACAATAAGGGATAGAGCAACGTCGATCTGGCGCTGCTCAGTGGCTGCCGGGTTCACGATAAATTGGGCAAAGAGAATTAAATTTCGGTTTAACTAAATAAAATTTTGAGTGTACTTTAAAAGATTTTTATTATTATGATTATTATTATTATCCCTTCACTTCCAAGTGTTCGTTTAATTTCGTAATGCTTGTCTGCACCAAAATATCTATTACATTTTAAATAATCTAAATGTTGGCTAAGGTCTATTGGAACTATCAATAGGAAAAGTGTATTTTTGAATAGTAATTTTAAATGCTAGGCTATAACGAAATGTAACAGCCTGGATAGTATAGCGATATATGGTAGGTGTAGGGAATTGGAGACCCTTAAGCACATTTGCATAATTAACATAAACATGAAAAATGTTACACATACAGAAAGTTCTGTATTCTCTTCAGTAACTTCTTCTCTTTATTTGGTAACAAAATTGTGGTCATCATGTAACTGATTAATAAGATTACAATGATTATTGACGTCATCACCAAGGTCTCTCATTACCTACATGTGAAGGTAATAAGGGACAGTTACAAATCAAGACATTTTAAATACAATTCGAATGAAAATGGGATTGTTATAGTTAGTTCAAACACTTTTTGAAAGAGATACATGCAGCCAATGAACTTACTGTAATTTTGAAACGATTTTAAAACAATGTGACCAAAATATTTCTGTATATGTTACAATGCCATTGATTTCATCAATTCGCTTTGTCTTTTTCTTCTTCTGCCTCATCTTCTTCCACTTCTTTTTCGTCTTCCTCTTCTTCTTCTTTCTTCCCTTATTCACCTTCTCCTAATTATCATTATTATATTATTTTCTTTTCTTCTCAAATTCACTTCCTTGTACGTCTCTAGAATCTCATACTATACTACTCCGTTTTCGCCTCGTATACCTTTTAAATTCAGACCTACTATATTGTGTTACTCAGTTCGGGAGCCTAATCACATACAAGCTATGCTTTATATTTAGGCTCCCCACATTTTACATTGTTTTTTTTACCTTGCCTGTCTAATCTATATATTTCGAAATTTCGTACTTGAATTTGTTTAATTTTTTTAATTTTATTATTTTTTTGGTGTGAAATCTATTGTTATACGCCTGTATAAAAAAAAAAAAAAAAAAAAAAAGTTTTGTATGTAAATTGTGGAATAAATAAACTTCAATTAACCAACCAGTATCGGGTCATTGACTGTCCTCGGCATACTCGACATTCACAACCAACGACCCCATCTTGGACTTGGTTTCCCCCCATTGCCTACACACATTTCTGATCAGACACAATTCATAATGTGCATTGCAACACCCATTCACAACACACAATGGCCATAAGTTTTCTGTGATGGTTGGCACATTTCATAAACTTCATTTTAAAACTACTTTTTAAGAGCCACCCCTAAATAGCTGCATACACCACAAAATTCAGTGAAAATTGTGTTTTTATATCAGAGCAAAATTTTACGATCAAAATTGGTTATCTTGGTCAATTTTTCAAATAAAGAACGCATTGTAGTCTTCGAAATGAATAAGGGAGTTTACAGATACAATCTGCGCATGGGCAGATAAAGGTCATTTGTACCAAAAAGGTGAAACCCACAGAGATGAATACTGGATATGCGCTCATGAAAGTTATGTAACATTATTAATTTAAGCACCAACGGTACATTCTATGATACGCAGGTGGAAGTATTCTTTTCAAGAGGGCAAACAAAAAGTATTCATGAAGCACATCTAGGACTTTGGCAGTTATTATTCTAATAATATGCTCAAAGTGGAACTTCTCCATGTGTAAAAGATCTGTGGATATTTGGGGTCATTTGTACCATGTGCTATCTGTAAACTTCCTTATTGGATATACGCAGTAGTGTTGTTAAAGGCCATAAATGGCGCTATAGCAATATTGGAGCCAACACGGACAGACAGTGATGGGTTCAATCTTGGTGGTCTCCAATTCCCTACGGTCTCAAATTCCCTACACCTACCCTACATGTATTTTTAAGTAAACATGGTAAAATGCTATTGGAGTAATTTAAGTATGAATTTCAAATAAGATGATATATAGGCTTAAAGATAAATTTGAGTTCTGGTCAAAATAATAATAATAATAATAATAGCTCGTTCTTATATAGCGTTTTTCAGGACCGAAGGTCCTCTCAAAACGCTTTACAGATAAGTGATTGCATTGTGAAAAAAACCTCGGTGTTATCGATCAGGAAAAGTTTATCATTTAGTATTGATGTGTACTGCAAGGTTATGCATATAGGTATATGGGACTACACAAACATGTGGCATAACAATGTGGTCCTCATTCTTAAGCTGTTACATGCAATATTTAGAATATGAAGGCATTTGAAGAGCCACGCTCTTCAGCGAACACCTTTTCTCTGATGTTCTTCCACACTTGCATAATAACAATGAAAACGCTCACAATTTGTTTGGCACCTCTCCACAGAACTCGGCCTTCACTTAAGATACAAATTATGTGACATGTACTAGTACCTAGTGAGTATTCCATGCACTTAGTTATGCTATATGAATTAAATGCCATAATCGAAATCCTACCAAAAAATGTTTTTCATACGCAGCTAATATATTATTTGATATTCAGATGTTACGTATATATGGCTCCTCGGTCATCCGAACGAATTTATAAAATGCTTCCTTTGACAAGATTACGATAAAAGTCAAGATAAGGGAAACATTACCTCTAGGAACTGATTTAAGAAAGACTACATTCACTGTTTGTACGAAAGCCCCTTCAATTTTCATTGATATCTTTGTAAGTTTCGTAGGCCAGTAGAGCTGTATGTAGGTAATACAGCCATACCACGGGTTGCATGAATCGCCCTATCATTGTCCCCACCACCTGTCCGTAGTACAGTGTCAATTCCTTCCAATCACTAACATAAACTACGGATGACAGCCAGTCTGTTGCGTTCCAACATATGATATACATCAAACAAATCCGTACAAATTTCAACTCTGCTTTGCTGATTATTTTCTTACGTTGAATGATAAGCAGAAATGAAGTCGTGGAACTGACTACGTATATCTGTGAAACGTAGTAGATAAGGCCAAAGCATGCTAGGGAAAGTACGTCTGTGGGTAGAGGATCATGGCCAAACAGGATTCCAGCACTGGCAACCAATCGAAACACATTGGTCATAAACATTCCACTGCAACCAATCATGAGTATGACATCATGGCTTTCTACTAGCCCATGCTGGAACGAGATGTAATCCTTTAACCGAAAGGTTTCTAAATTACCACTTAGAAATAGTTGATAGCGATAAAGAGCGATGAATGGTAGGTAACCTATCATGTTACAACACCATAATATGTATGTCCTCGTTGTTTTGGACAAATTAAAACTTTCACGGGATACAACAAAAAAATCGAATGAAAAAAAGATTGAGACTATAATGAGCGATAAAAGAACAATGTGACAGACACCAAAGTATCTCCTCCTCCTTGTTATTAGTTTTTTTAAGCTTTGTAACGGATTCCTGATGTATGCGCTGATGGATATTCTGCATGGTCGCTGAAAATGTTCGAAGTCTGCTTCATCGCTACTCGTAACTTTTAAGCATGGTTGTGGAAGTATAGATACCCATATTTTCCACAGGATGCTTACTGCAATCAGACCAATCTCTGTGTAGAGGGGTGTTGTTCTTAACGCATGGTTATATATAACTTGGGTAAACTTTCTCGGCAGTTCACAGGAATATAGAATAGGATCGTGAGGAGGTTCTACAACAACACCTAGAGGATAAACTGCCTTGAGAGCCAACAAGCCCAGACCTGAGGCTACGTATGCACCAATAAAAGTAGGAAAGATACCAGTTTGAAGGAACACTGCATCGTAGAATATATTGAAGAAGGCCAGACTGCAAGCTAAACCAATGACCACCAGGAGATCAAACACTCCCTCGCAAACCAAATTGAAATTTAGTTTCATTTGTGCATCTGAAACATGACTCTCTGTGAGGCAGATAATAACACCAATTATTTCTAATGGAAGAGTAAGTATTGCGATAGTTCCAAATACGTTATAAAGTATCAGAAGTGATTTATGAGGTCTTTTGCATACGACGGACTTCAGCAAACACCTGTTCTCCACCTCGATATCTGATGTTGCGGAATGAAACGACTCCATCTGTGCCAGCGCTTCCAAATTTCCGCTGACTGTTTGGGTATTACTGGATATATCATTTACAGTTTGTGCTGTTTGTTCATGATTAGACACAATTGATCCAGTTGGTTCGAGAGATGTGTTGCCTATGGAACATGTTGAAGGGAGTGCCGGTAGTGACCGTCGACGAGTCATATGCCTTTGGGGTGTCTCTCTTGGACCATCAGTACTTTGACTTCGAGACTGCTGAGATATGAGGCCAACAGCCCTAGCACAATGTCGACAGCGCATCGGCCAGAAAACTAGTTGACGACGATGAAGTGTCTCTCGGTTCTTGATAGTCCACACGACACAAACAATGATATAGAAGAAGAGGCAACTAAGACACAATCTCATGATTGCATTGGTAAAGTTTCGGCCCTCATCATCCCACCCTGTATTAGGGTTAAGTGGTAGTGCCTTCAAAATAGCACAACAGAATCCGATACTGGCAAGTATAATCACTAGCAGCATACTGCTGTATTGCACATTGGGAATGATTTCTGCTTTCTTTGAAGCTCGCTCCATTTTTTTTCATTTACGAAGAATGGCTATTGCAATGCCCTGGAAATCAGATTTGTGAGAAAGAAAAATCAACATATACATCAGATTGAAACGGCTTTTAAGGCTGTACAGATGTATATACATGTATACTGCAGGCAATCTCAATCAATACTGGTTGCATATAAGATCAGAAGAAGGTAAGATGCCTTTCGAAACCACTCCTTTTTATACTTGATTAATGACTTTCACAAATCAATTAAACCAGGAAACAGAGATTAATTACAGTGTCGACTTGCATCATATCAACTCTCTCTCTCTTGATCTATGTTACTTATACAATATGTTGTATGTACAAAGTTAAACATATGATTCTTTTATTTTTTGTCTCGAACATAGTTGTGTGAATCATATGTGAAATATGGACATTTATTTATAATTCTGTGAATGTGAAAAGTTTACTTGTAATATTTTTATGCAAAAATTCATTTGTAGATTTGTATGGAATGTGATCTTATTTTCTATTTTGTTCATGAAAAAAACCTGTATAAAGAGGTTTCGTAGTCTAGTGGATACGTCGTCAGAATGTGGAACACAGGGTTCGGGGTTCAATTTCCGCCGCAGCACTTATGTCTTTTGGCAAAACATTAATCTACATTTGCCACTCTCCATCAGGTGTTAAGTGGGTACCGGTGGAAAGGAATTCCTTGAGTTTTTTTGTTGCAGCGAACACGAAAGCCTAGAGGAGCAGAAGAGCAGAAGAGCTGGGTAATATTGGAGCTTCTCGAGCAACTTGTGTAGTGGCTATGTGTGTTATATAAACATCCAATATTATCATTAGTATTAGTTTTGATTATCAAAAAAATATTAAGGTATTGTAAAATCAAGGTACCGTATAGAATCGTAGGCACGTTGTCTATACATTTTAACCAAATGCATGAAATGTGCATCAATCGCCTGCGATAAATGTTCAAATTCTGAATTGGTATTGGCCGGTACACATGAGATAGATAAAGTCTCGCCATTCTAGTTAAAGTCAAATCAGTTTTTTTAAACAACAACAAAAGCGAAAGAACTTACACGTATTGGCCGTGTCTACGTCTTCAGCTTTTTTTTGCCCTTTTACTTAGCCTATATTTCGTCAGTATACATGTACTACTACTGTTGCTGCTGCTACAACAACAACAACAACAACAACAACAACAACTACCTCTTCTACTTTTACTGCCACCACAACTATTATTACTAAAATGCTACTACTACTACTAATAATAATATTACTGCTAGACTACTACTACTACTTTTACTGCTACTACTACTACTTCTACTACTACTACTACAAAAAATAATATTACTACCACTACTACTACTACTACTGCTGCTACTTCTACTTCCACCACCACTACATTTATTACTATTACTACTTCATGTATTACTATTACCACTACCACTACTTCTACCACTACCACTGCTGCTACAACTACTACTAAAGTGTGTCTAATCAGTGTATAATCAATATTTCCCCCTTCTTGAATGATATTAACAGATTGTAATAGATGATGGGACTGAATTCATCTAGTCAGGGCTAGACTGTTATGGTAATGAGTACAGACTACAGGAGTGCTATATACCCAACACTGGATGGGAATAGGCCAGTTATTTTCAATGCGGATATCATCAACAATTTCGCAGTCTCTTAATAGTACAATAGTGTAATTTGCACAAACATCATTGTCTCTCTTCCCCCTCTCCCTCTCTCACTATTTACCTCACTCTTCCTATCAGTCTAGCTATTTAACTCTCATTTCCTCTTCCCATAGGTAACTATCACTTTCTGTATTAATAGTCAAAATGTTAGTCTGTCTGTCTACCATATTATGTCAAATTGTATGTCTAAAATACACATACACATTATCTCTCTACCTACACTGTAAAAAAGAATTTGTTCATTGGTAATTTTTACGTATTTTTTCCATGTAGAATTTACTTGAAAACATTAGTTTTGCCACTTACGCACTAAATTTAAGTCTTGCTAACTCAAACTTTCAATTTAGTAGAACATACGTGGAATATTTAAGTAAAATCAAATACATAAGAACTTTAAGAATTTCAGCTTGTATTAATTTAGTAATATTTACTCAAAATCAGAAATTATACGTATTACTCAAACAATTTATGTTGATTATTCTTATCTTTTTAAACTAAGGACCGATGCAGTGCGTAATAGAAATATTTACATAATTTATGAATATTCATTAAGACCAAATTAAACTCTTTTTTAAATAAAACAATTCTTTTTTGTGGTTGAATGACAATTTAAGGACTTTAAAACATTTACTAATTCATTTAACATGGCTAAGCAAAGACAAGACAATTTTTAATTGTTACCCAGTTCAAAACAAATCAAAACTTGATATTTCAGGAAATTGTCAACCAATTTTCCTTTTAAGATGCTACGATCAAGTATATATAAAATTTGGAGCCTTTCAATATGTGTCGAATTGAAGCGTATGTAATAGTTTGTGATGGTGGTAGATATATATATACGGTTACATCTTAAATAGAAGTAGTGAATGATTAGTGGATGTTACTTGTTAGATTAGATGGGTACCAAATCGTGCAATATGTAATCCTATCATAGCTTTTTTTAATTATCTAAAATGATTACAATACTTAAATTATTTACGTTAATGTAACTCGATTTAACTGAGTAAAAATTTATTCAGCAAAATAAGTAAATTCTACTTAAGATGCCGTAGGTAATATTTACTTAATAAATATAAGGCAATTCTTTTCCTCAATTTTATTGAGTTATTTCGACTATTATTTTTTTACAGTGTATTTGTTCATTCTCTCTCTCTCTCTCTCTCTCTTTCTCTGTCCCGCTCTTTTGTTCTCTCTATAGTAATTATACAAATAATTGCGTTTTATATAGCACTCAGATCATTATCCGCCACATCGTGACGCTCCTTGCACTACCCGATTATTACCTTAAACCCCCATCACACCAAACTAGTTCTCACTACGTTCTGGAACCGTCCTAGAAAATCGTAAAACGGGTTGTGGTCGGGGCAGAATGTGTAAAAAAATGTCTATAATACGACCCTAGTTCGTTCGTAAACAGTCCTCAATACGTCCATCTCGTTTGTTCCCCGTCCACAGCCAGTTCATATTACGTTCAGATCGTGTGGATTAGGCAGTCCAAGCCAGTCCGTAGTCAGTTTAAACCCATTATTTACTAGTTCTACCTCGTTCGCAATACGTCCAAACCCATTCTAACTAGTTCGCCATTTGTTCTAACTAGTTGTTAACCCGACCACCCCGTTCAGAGGCAGTTCAACTCTTCCTCGTCTCGTTCTGAGTGCGTTCGAACCCCGGCCCCCCCCCCCCACTCAATGTTATTTAGGGTACACTGTAAAAAAGAATTTGTTCATTGGTAGGTAATTTTTACGTATTTTTTCCATGTAGAATTTACTTGAAAACATTAGTTTTGCCACTTACGCACTAAATTTAAGTCTTGCTAACTCAAACTTTCAATTTAGTAGAACATACGTGGAATATTTAAGTAAAATCAAATACAAAGAACTTTAAGTAATTTCAGCTTGTATTAATTTAGTAATTTTAACTCAAAATCAGAAATTATACGTATTACTCAAACAATTTATGTTGATTATTCTTATCTTTTTAAAGTAAGGACCGATGCAGTGCGTAATAGAAAAAATTACATAATTTATGAATATTCATTAAGACCAAATTAAACTCTTTTTTAAATAAAACAATTCCTTTTTGTGGTTATATGAAAATTTAAGGACTTTATTAAAACATTTACTAATTCATTTAACATGGCTAAGCAAAGACAAGACAATTTTTAATTGTTACCCAGTTCAAAACAAATAAAAACTTGATATTTCAGGAAATTGTCAACCAATTTTCCTTTTAAGATGCTACGATCAAGTATATATAAAATTTGGAGCCTTTCAATATGTGTCGAATTGAAGCGTATGTAATAGTTTGTGATGGTGGTAGATAATTATATACGGTTAAATCTTAATAGTGGATGTTACTTGTTAGATTAGGTGGGTACCAAATCGTGCAATATGTAATCCTATCATAGCTTTTTTTAAATTATCTAAAATGATTACAATACTTAAATTATTTACGTTAATGTAACTCGATTTAACTGAGTAAAAATTTATTCAGCAAAATAAGTAAATTCTACTTAAGATGCCGTAGGAAATATTTACTTAATAAAAATAAGGCAATTCTTTTCCTCAATTTTATTGAGTTATTTCGACTATTATTTTTTTACAGTGTACGCATATGCTCGTTCCCTCTTTTTGAAAGCACCCCCTATCTGAGGACTGCCAATATTTCCGAACCCCCCTTTCGCGGGAATTTCGCGGGCTTTTCCTGCCTTGGAGACCCCCCTTAATCAGGAAAAATGCTCAATGTACCCCCCTAAATTCGGAATAATTTCTCAGGAGTCCAAAGAGATGAGAGAAAAAAAGAAAAAAACTCCCCCTTTTTAAAGAAATCTCCGGGTGAAAAGTCAAATACACCAGTTTTTTTACAATTCTCAGGCCATGTGTCGCATGAAAAGTACCCCTTTACCGGACATTTTGGCAACACGCATGCGGTCATTCCGAACTCTGAGGGCGGGGGGGGGGGGGGGTTCGAACGCGCTCCTAGAGCGTGTGCAATCGCGTCCTGACTCGGGAGTTATTAAAACCCAGGGCGTTCTCGCCATTCCTCATTCCCGTTCAACTTCAACGCTTTAGGCTTTGCAGATCAAGACGTTCAAGTCAAGCACCTATCACACCAAACTAGTTCTCACTACGTTTTGGAAAATGTTGCCAAACGGGCTCTAACTGTGTGTGAACGGAGTGAACGTATTATAAACTATTTACGATCTTTTTAAGGACTTCAAGGACGTGCTTGGACTGGCTTGGACGGGAAGGGTGGTCTAGAACTTTGAGCAGTTGGACGGAGTGACAACGTACTTAAAACGGGATGGACGTACTACGAACGGAATTGCCGTACTAGGTGTCGTAGAGGTGTCGTAGTCGAGTGGATACGTCGACGGACTGTCGATATTAAGGTCCGCGGTTCGAGTCCCGCTGCGGCACTAATGTCCTTTGGCAAGACATTGATCTACATTTGTCACACTCAACCCAGGTGATGTAATTGGGTACCTGGCAGGAATTAATTCCTTGAAATGCTAGAGCGCCGCAGTGGCTGCCATGCTAAAGCCAGGGTAATAATCGGGGCAGCGCCAGGAGCGTCACAACGTGACGGACATGTGCGCTATATAAGAATCCACCATTATTATTATTATTATTATTACTATGAACGGAATTGCCATACTTCGATCCTACTAGGAACGTGTTACCACGTGATGTGGTCGAGCATCAATTAGGAAGAACGCCGCTGGGTTTGTATAGCCCTCGAACCAGGACGGCATTACAAAGCTAGATAGAAGCGCGTTCGAACGCACTAACAAGATGAGGACGAGTTGAACTGTCTCTGAACGGGGTGGTTGGGTTATAAATTAGTTAGAACTAGTTCCGAACTAGTAAAAATGGTTTGGACTGCTTGGAAATATCAAATTTATCCGATCTGAACTTGATATAAACTGACTGTGGACGGGTACAGACGAGTTGGACGTATTGTGGACTGCCCATAAAGTCCTTAAACAGGTCGCAAACAGTTGCTATTACGTTCAACTCCGTTCGCACACAGTTTGAGCCCGTTTGGCAACATTTTCGAGAACGTAGTGAGAACTAGTTTGGTGTGATGGGGGCTTTAGCAAGGCGGCCATTACGGCGCTCTAGCATTTCAAGGAATTTAATCCTGCCAGGTTTCCACTCACATCACCTGTATTTGGTGTGGCAAATTTAGATCAATGTCTTTCCCAATGTTTAAGATCTTCATGGACGGGCTAGGACTGGCTTGGACGGGAGGGTGCTCTAGAACTTCTAGCCTTTTAAAATTTCCCCGTCCTGCAGTAGAGTCACAACGTACTTAAAACGAGATTGACGTAGTACGAACGTACTGATTGCCGTATTATGAACGGAACGTGTTACAACGTGACTTGGTCGAGCATAATAAGCAGTAGTATAAGCCCTAATCACACCAAACTAGTTCTCACTACGTTCTGGAACCGTCCTAGAAAATCGTCAAAAGGGTTTTGGTCGGGGTAGAATGTGTTAATAATGTCTATAATACGATCCTAGTTCGTTCATAAACAGTCCTCAATCCATTCATCTCGTCTGTACCCCGTCCACAGTCAGTTCATATCAAGTACAGATCGGGTAAATTTGCCATTTCCAGGACGTCTGACCCAGTCCGTAGTCAGTTTAAACCCGTTATTAACTAGTTCTACCTCGTTCCTAATACGACCAAACCAATTTTAACTAGTTCAGAGACAGTTAAGCTCGTCCTCATCTCGTTCTTAGTGTATTCGAACGCGCTCCTAGACCGTGAACAAATCACATCCTGGCTTAAGGGTTATAAAACCCCGGCGCGTTCTTGCCATTCCTTATTCCCGTTAAACTTCAACGCTTCAAGCTGTGCAGATCAAGACATTCAAGTGAAGCCCCCATTACACCAAACTAGTCCTTACTACGTTCCGTAAAATGTTGCCAAACAGGCTCATACTGAGTGTGTGCAAACAGAGTGAACGTAGTGGCAATTTACTGTTTACGATCTGTGTAAGAACTACATGGACGGGCTTGGGCGTTGTGGCGTGCGCTTGTAATCCAGCTAACAATGTAAGTTACAAACTGATTTATGCTATGGTCACATTACCCAAAAGTAGACTGCTCGGCGGCCGAGCGGCGAGTTTTTAACCAATTCTGCCCGGCGGCTGCCCGGCCACCGAGCGGCGGCCGCCCAGGCACCGCTCGTTTTTAGGGCATCGCTCGGTCGCCGCTGAAGTTTTAGCGCGGAGTTAAAATTTGGGCGGCGCCTGCTCACTTTTCACTCGCCGCCCAAAATACGCTCGGTGCCTGACCTAATCGCTGGGCGATGCCTAATTCCAGCAGCGACCGAGCAGGCTACTGATCGGTCAGTCGCTGCTCAGATTTGTGACCATAGCATAAGCCGAGGACACAGGTTCAAAACTGAGTCACTTTTTTTTCGGATGGTGACGTTTAAAGATCGGTCCCCAGACGGAAATATTCATATCTGATTTATACACGTCTGTACAAAAAAAAAACAATACACATACACACTCGGACTGGCTTGGACGGGGAGGGTGCTCTAGAAAACTTTGAGCCTGTTCAAAAAGTTTCCCCGTCCTGCAATTAGGTGGAGTGACAACGTATGGCCCGGTCACACAATAACGTTTAGCAGTAACGTCTGCCGACGTATGTGAATTTTCACCAGCACGCTAGTGCACGTTGACATAAGTTAGGGGTAGATTTGGTATAAGTTGTGGTATACGTTAAAAGCACGCTGGTATAGGCTGTCATAATTATCTTGTTTTACGCAGAGGCCGAAATAAATTTGTGTGTAGCTAGACACACGTTGAATACGTTAGAGGTAGGTAACTCATACGTCGACATAGTAACGTTGGCATGAAGGTATACCGTACAGCTAACGTATTGATAACCTATGAGTAACTTACTTCTAGCCTATGATCTAACCTATATCTGACGTATCTGCAACGCATATTGACGTATTCAGACGTATTCGACGTATGTCTCACGACGGAGTAACTTATTGAAAATGTTTCTACCGTGTAAATGGCGTAGTATAGCTCGGCGACTACTGCCTGAAAGCGGTACTGTAGAGATCGGCGCCGTATTTATGCAGAGCGTCACGTGATCTTCGACAACACGCCGAGCGCGCTGCGCACAGTAACTCTCTCATAAGCTACTCATACGTCGGGCATATTTAGGTCGAGAACGCTGGACATGCGCTGGCCATACGATGTGATTCGCTGTCATACGCTGTCATAAGTTAGTGATAGGTTACTAATATGCTGCAGAATTATCGGTGTTTTGGGGGCGTATGCCGATGTTTTGACATCATTTCATGATTTTTCATACGCTAGCTATAAATTTCTCTAAAACGTCATAGTGTGACCGGGCCATAAAACAGGAGATGGACATGCTGCGAACAGAAATACCGTACTTCGGTCCTAACTAGGGACGTGTAACAACTTGGCGTAGTCGAGCATCAATGAGCAGTAGTATAATAATTGAACGGAAAGGAGGAATGGCAAGAACGCGGGTGTTTTTATAGCCCACGATCGAGTCTATAGGGGCGCGTTCGAACGCACTAAGAACGAGATGAACTGTCCCTGAACGGGTTGTTCGGGTTACAAACTAGTTAAAATGGTTTGGACGTATTGGGAACGAGGTAGAACTAGTTGGGAATTCGGTTAAACTGATAGCGGACGGGCTTAGACTGCTTGGAAATTGTTAAATTTACTCGATCTGAACTTGATATGAACGTCAACGACCTGTTTTACGATTTTCTAAGACCCCGTTTACAGTGAGAAAAGGACCAGGGCCGAGCCAGGCCTACTCGGCCCCGCAATTTTGTGCGTTTATAGTGGCAGGCTCGGCCGCGGCCTAAATTGTAACCTTTCAATATATTTTGTCGTAGTGGTGATCTGCCTGTAAACAAACGATTATTTTTTTTTTTGGGGGGGGGGGGGGGGGGGGCGCCGGGGTCACATTGCAGATCCGGTCGCGCGCGATTTGCAGTGAATCTTTTCCCCAATTTCCTATACACGGCGAACTTTCACTTCCGGGGTAACAGTTGGCCGCGCATTTGGCCCTGCGTGCGCTTACAGTGAGAAAAGCCCGGGCCGAGCTGCGGCCCGGCCGCGGCCGAGACTACCTCCAGAGCAGGGCCGAATGCGCGGCCAGTTTGGCCTCGCATTTGGCCTTTTGCGCGTTTACAGTGCTATAGGCCGGGCCGAGGCTCGGCCCGGCCCGGCCCGGCCTTTTTGCTCACTGCATGTAAACGGGGTCTAGGACGGTTCAAGAACGTAGTAAGAACTAGTTTGGTGTGATGGGGCTTATACTACTACACGTTTGGCAACATTTTAAAGAACGTACACTCTAAAAACTGAAATGTTAAATCACCATTTAAAAGGGCCGAGGGAGTGACCACTCTTTCAAAATGGTAGGTTAACACTTTGAACATGCTGGATCCAACACTATAATGGTTGAATCTAGCAGGTTAAAATAAACAATCTGACATTTTGAAAGAGTGGTCACTCCTCGGACCTTTCAAATTGACATTTAAGATTTCAGTTTTTAGAGTGTAGTGAGAACTAGTTTGGTGTGATTGGGGGCTTTAGATGAAACAGAATCTGTATGAGCGATTAAAGAGTTTTATTTTCAGTTTCCTATTCAATTTCCAAGACAGCTGCTTTTGTAATGGCTAATGTCCAAGGTACCAATTTAGATATTCTTCTTCTCTGTGAGGTTGATGACCACTTGTTTTCCCCAGGCATTCTTTTAAGATCATGAATCACATTAAGAATTAAATTAATGAACACTCTCGAACATCTTGACGAATTAATTACTCATAACAATAATTGATCAAAATTAATGTCATATACGTTGGTAACTATACAAGATTAAGGTAATAAACGCATTATAAGATCGAATGCGTTTGTAACTTTTTAAACTTTTTTAAGCGCTAATTAAATAAATTGGAAATATAACCTAATTTATTGCTATTAACTTTTGTTGGTTTCATTTGCTTTTTATAAGTATTATAATTATAAGTATTTTTAGAGACTTAAAACTCTTATGATAGTCTTGTTCTAAATCTAAAGTTTTGTCCCCGGTTCAAAACTCTCTCGGACTTCGAAAAAGGTCTTAGAAATTAGAAGAGATATCTTTAAAGTTTATATCAAATATACCATAGTTCTTTTGATAGTTTCAAACCTGATTCATTGCTTGAAAAAAGAAATAGCAACGTTGGAAAACAAACAAGTAATCTACTTAAACATGACAGCTCTCGACAATTCCTTTATTCTGACCCGAATGTCTTCGTGGAAGATCTTTCTATAATTAATCGGATTAGCAATCACGACATGTTGTGTTTAGCATCGTACGAATGCTAAATTTTAGATTGTATGTTCCATTGACACCAATATAATTATGCTCATATCATATTTTAACAAATAAATGCGTAATTATGGAAATAGTATCATTTAAAAAAAAAATCACGTTAATACTTTGCAAATTTGCAGGCCGCAAAGCATGCATCATATTATTCTGTTCAGCAATAAAATGCCCCTTTTGTCATGTTCATGTATATTAATCATTAGAAGCTTGAATAAAAAGTGTTGGTTAACTCTTATCCTGCCACAGGGCTAATCCCCATCGTGCCAAGCCACAAATCACCCAGTGCCAAGTTTATTTTGAGATAATTGGATTAACGCGATGGTACAATCAATAGCGCGTGTGAAACACTAGGCACATTACAATGGACATGAACATTAACTGCTATTACGAATGGGTGCAAACATGCAAGAAGCAGTAGCTTGCTCGCGTGTACAAATCACTATAACAAAAGCGTGCATGCAGCCCTATGGCAGGATATGAGTTATATCTGGCATACACGGAAATATACAAATACATTCTCTCTGTCTGCCTCTCTCTGAATATCTCTTTCTTTCTTCCGATTTCACTAAATGCAATATGAAATCAATCCTAAGTACGATGCCTACATGCGTTGCGTAGGTTGAGCTTTATTGTGTATCTTACATTTAATATTAAAAAAGTGTGATTTGTAGTTGATTTAACACTATACATTATATTGATCATCTTTATTCAGTTATACTTTGTTTTCAAAATGTACTTCAAATTCAAATTAAATTACAAGAAAAATATGACACAAAAACCGAAGTCCTCTGTGTGGTTATGTACATTACTGCTCAACCACACAGTAGGACAGGTGTAACGAAAGAAATAACATTTTACGAACGTAACATAAGCCCAACAAAGACAAAAGAGACGTGCATGTTATAGTGATTAACTAGTGCATTTCTCCTACTTATAACCGATAATATCATACCATTATACGATATTACTACCAATCTTCTTTATCAAATCATTACAAAATCAATATCATCATCAAAATAAGTTTCCTATTACATACATATCATAATAGCATAAAAGCAATATCAGAGGGAACAAAATATACATATTGAGTGTAAAATTCGAAGAAAGATATAATATGTATATATAACGAAGTATATCAATATCCAGGAACCAAATGTTTATCTTTAGTATGTACAAATAGAGCAAAGTGAAAACATAATACTTAGGTGAGTGAGGTTCATACATTCCATTATATTAAAAGAATGTACTATACAAGTGCAACATAAGTGTATGTTTGGGGTACCAATTAACAAAAACAAAAAAAAAGTTTTAAAAGTTTTTTTAAATCCCTTTATTAATGGTTATTGTTGAAATGCGGGGCATGGTGCGGATACAAATTGTATTGATTTAGTCGTTTTTACAGTATTAATGTACACAACGCTGACATTGCTAAAAGGAAATGCATGTTTATCATGTCCCCCTTCATCTACAGTGTAATTGATAATTCTCATATTCAAAATTCTATTATTATCTTTTTTAGAATTATGCAAGACAAACTGACAATATCTCGTTTAAAGATATTCAAACCAAATCTTAACCATACTTTTATTTACTACGCACATCTTAAAGCCAACTTTTGAGTATTTGCAGTTAAGCTGCATGCGGAGAAACATATTTTAAAACTACAATAAGAATATGACTTTTGATCGGCATACGTTTAAGAGCCCCATATCAAAAATTATAATTTTCATGACATACAGTCGAAATGTATTTGGGAGGATAGCACACAAACACATAGCCGTAAATATTGATATACATGTATTATCCGTCATGCCAGTAATAATACTTATACATGAATCATAATTATACAAACATGTATGCATCTCCATAAAAATATGGTTATTATGCAATAATAACATGATTCTGGTAAGCCGGTGAAATGTGAATGGATACCCAAATTTTAGTGACTCTCCTACCCCTCCCTGCGTTCCCCGAATTTAACCAACACTGATACGTCAACATAAGCCGTTAAAGGTTGACATAATATGGTAACCAGGGCCCTGTTTTGTAAAAAGATCGATATCACTTGCAACTTTGAACATAAGAGATAGGAGACTGCAAACTTACGATTGATTGGAGGACTTGCGAATTACTTGGATCAATCGCAACTCTGTATAAGAAGGGGGCCCTGGACATACAGTATATGCACGTGATCATAACATGTCATATGTCTTGTTTGTTGTTGTTGTTATTATTCAGCAATTAAATATAAAGAACACTTCTCATGTGTATACCATGGCATTTGATTTGATGATTCTCATTTCAATCTGCAGGCTCTTGATATGTTCACCATACGTCTCAGCAAGTAAAACAATTGCGTTGCCTTAACATTTAAGCAGAGAAGATGTGTTTATCGAATCCCCCTTCATACCTCTAAAAATAAAAATGCTCATCTTTGATCAATATCAAAGACCTTTCCTTAAATCTTGATTAAACTTCCCCCTCGTAAAAACATTATAGTCGATAAATAGATTTCTAACTTATTCTAAATCCATGATAGTCATACAAACTATGATATAAGTGAATATAAGCAAATAAATTTATATTTAAAAAGAATGTTCCACAAACAGTGTATATAAATACAAACTGTGTGTACATGTAAGTATTTTAATGTATTATCTTACATATCCCTTTTGAATGTCTTGATATGTTCCATAAGCTATCATAGCTGCGTGCAACCCATACAATGATATAATAGGTTCTATAGATCCACCAATCACCTTCCCAATAGAACCATAGTATAGTTCAAGTTCGATCCATGAGCTAACATTAAATAAACCTATCAGCCAGTTACATGCATTTGCAACAAAAGTATAGATGAGGCAAATTAAAACCCATTTGACTTCTGCATCACTTGTGAATTTCCTGCGTTGGATTATGAGTAGGAAAGACGTCATTGTCCAAACAATGTAAAATTGGAAAACAGCGTATACTATAGAGAAAGCAGCAAGAGCAATCTCATCTTGGGCCATAGTAGCAAAGCGCGTTAAGATACCCATAGCTGCCACCAAACGAAAAATATTGAGCATAAATATTCCACCACCGCTCAACAATAGAACAATGTCATGACTCTGTACGAGACCACTTGACACTGTGATTGGATTTTTAAGGAGAATTGTTTTAGAACGACCCGAGAGGAAGATTTGAAAGTGATAGAGACCTATGAACGGGATGTAAAAGGCCATCCTAAGGACCCATTCTATGTATGTCCTTGTGCTTTCAGAATTTCGCCAGTCACAATACGATACATACACATGGAATGTAAAATATATCACACTAAAAAAAGTGACCAGAATAAGAATAGAACGTAGATATGGGAAACGTTGGTGACTTGTGGTAGTATGTTGTAACAAGTACTGCTCATTGTCCCAACCTGTTCTCCAAAATCTAAGTTTTTTTTTCGAGTAACTACTTTTCAAAGCATTTAAGATTCTTTTGCTTAATGGTCTTCTGTTTAGCGTGTCAAAGTAATCGAAGTCTGGTGGACTACTCGCGGTACCCGAGAAACATTGAGGAACCATAGACAACCATATATTCCACAATATACCAACTGCAATTATGGTTATCTCAGTATATACTGATCCCAGCATGACATTTAGATCAATAAGAAATTGTTTTAAAGAATTGTTCATATCACATGAATCTTTTAAAGGATCGTAAACTGGTGCTATGTCAGCGCCTATAGGATATCCTATTTTTAGAGCTGCGATAGCAATCGAGAGAGCGAGGTATATGCTAATACTTATCGAAAACTTTGCCTTGACCATAATGACAGCATCGTAGTAGATATTAAAGAAGAACAAAGACATTAGAAAAGCGGTTATAGTTGATAAATCATATACAGCTTGAGCTACCAGGGTAATCTTTGTTGACATTGATTGCCCAGAGTTTGTAAGACACATAAAGATACCGATGATTTGCAAGGGTGTTTCAATAAGTATGACACTTCCAAAAATAGTGAAAATGAGTAAAAGAGATTTATGAGGTGGCTTATAGAAAAAACGTTTCCGATCCCTTGAAATCGTTTTGTTATTCTTCTTATGAAGGGTTGGTACAGTCATGAGTGTATTTTGGTAGTGTTCAGCTGACGTTGCTGGTGAGTTATTCACTGTCACAGACCTTTTCAAGCTTTCGAGATTGGTGGGGAATGACCATCGACGGGAAATAGATCGCTGCTGAAACTGCGCCCTTTCGTCGTCTTTTAACACAGAAGATAGAGTATCAGCACTTTCTAGGCCCACGACTTGAGCGCAATGTCGACATTGCATCGGCCAAAATACTTCCTGGCGTCGATGAAAGTTGTCCCTGTTCTTAATCAACCATCCAACAAAAACAGTGAGTAAGAGATTAGCAGTGCTTAGAGCCATCCTGATGAATGCATATGTTAGGTCTCCGTGCTTACCGCAGTCATCATTATGACAGGATGATGGCAGAGCCTGTAGTACAGCACAACACAACCCAGCACAAGCGAGGAAACAAAGTAAAACCATACTATTGTAATATGTCTTTGGAATCACATCTGCTGCTATTGTATCCATTGTTTTGTAATTGTAAATAACGAATTCTAAAGAAGAGAAATGAGTTTCAACTCTATCTAGGTGGCAGAGCGATGCACATTTCCACGTTGAGATGTATTAAATGACGTGCAAACTATGAACTCCTCCTTAGATGAAACAGAATCTGTATGAACGATTCAAGAGTTTTCTTTTCAGTTCCTCATTCAATTCCCAAATACCAAGCACTGCAGACAACTGCGTTTTTAGAGGCTTACGTCCAAGGTACCAGTTTAGATATTCTTTTTCTTTCTGAAATTGATGACCACTTGGCGTATTTTCCCCAGGCATTCTTTAAGAAGAATCACATTAAGTATCAAATTAATAAAACACTTTCGAACATCTTGACGATTTAATTGCTCATAACAATAATTGATCAAAATTAATGTCATTTCCTTTGGTAACTATACAAAATATTAAGGCAATAAAAGCATTATGAAATCGAATGCGCTAGTAACTTTGTTTCAGTGCTTACTATAATAGATTGGAAATGTGGCTTAATTTACTGGTTTGAATTTCGCATCGGTTTTTATTTCCTTTTTGGGGGGACATATCTCATATTATAGTCAATGCATTAAATCTATGTTTCTTTTCTACAGTCCCTTTTTTTGTGTCCCTCATTAGGTGTCATTAAAACACATCGCTTTTATTTCACATTGTCCCTCTAATGCTCATGCTTTTAGTTATACAAATGGTTCACGAAAGTAGCCAATGAGAAGCGTCGAAATGGATCACGTTTTTACCATATGCACAGTAAATGTATTTTGGTGATAACAGCCGTGCACAAAAGGTGCCACTACCCATTTTATAAAACAAATAGTACATAGGTTTTTGTTCGTGACGTCAAGGCGATGCGGCGCATGAGGGCACAACGGTGCAATACAATGCACGAGGCGCAGCCGAGTGCATGTTGTGCCATAACGCACTCACACCTGTGTATTATTTGTATAATATCATGTCATGTACAACTTAAACTAATAAATAATATGAACTTGTTATGATATAATCCAATCCGGGTGTATTATATCATACTGTCTGAATAAAAAAAAATTCTCCTAACTAAACACACACTCCCTCCCCCCGAATCTTCTTGTTTAGCATATTCATATCTTATTCCTAGTGTTATTTATCGTGGCATACTGTATGAGGTTTTTTTGTATGAGTCCAACTTTTGCTTATAATTATGACATCCCCGTTCCAGTATCGAGTATCAATGTTGTTGCGAACCTGAATATTGTGAATATTCATGGCACTAAGGACTATTAACTAATCTGATAATCAATTAAATGCAACAATTCCCTTCCAAGTTATTACCCTTACTTATATCTCTTTCACTTTCAAGTGCTGTTTAATTTTGTGATAATGTATACACCTAACTTACCTCTATTACATTTTAAATCAACATGTTGCCTGAGGTCTATTTATACTATCAATAGGAAAAATGTATTTTTAAATAGTAATTTTAAATACTAGGCTAAAATGACATTCAACATCCTGGAAAGTTAGCGACTTACACGGTGTATATCAGTGTACATCAGTGTGTTATAAGTATAAATTTCAAATGAGATGATATCTATAGACTTTAGTACAAATCAGGGGCGTAGACAACGGGGGGGATGGCATGTACAATCATCCCCCCCAGGTTTTGGGGAATGATATTTGCTTACTTAATAAGTCATAATGATGATAATAATAGTAATAATAATAATGATAACAATTATAATATTAATAACTAGACATATAATACTTGTTTGGAACAAGTATAGGTGGGCTGGTCAACTAACATTTGAGACAAAATAGAGCAAAAATAAGCGACATACTGCTTACAAATTCTTAAAAGACAATATCATGTAGATTCATAACGTGAACTAAATTCACCTTCTATAGGCATAACACGCAAATTATGAAGTTTTTGACATGAGGCCTTTAATCAAAATTTTCACTATGATGACGTCATCAAAATGAAAAATGGTTATTAATGCGCTTGTAGAGAATTGTCTTAGCTACAACATATCGAAATTTTGAAGAAAATTGATCAATATTTACAGATATACAATCAATTTTACATAAATATGCTGACGTCATAATATGCAAATTCGTATTTTGAGTTCCAAGGCCATTGTGATGATGTCACGATACACTTAATGGCCAAATGAGACATGGAATTATATTTCCGACTCATACTCTATCTTAATATGAAAAAAAATTGAGGATCCCGGTGCATTCCAAAGAGCTATAACGGATTTTGTATAGGCATGTTTTTGCCCATATATGCTATGTATTAAAAGAGCTCGCGCGCACTGACATTTATCTTGAATTTACACTCATCTTGTTATTAATGGTCATAAAGAGATAAACATGGTATCAAATTCCTTGAAAAAATATGAGAAATATCATGAAAGAAAAAAAAATGGCGATTCTATGTTTTGTAATGGTGTTACGCGCGAAAACGCGCGCGCATGCTCGTACGCGCGATTTTTTATAAAATGCTTAAAATGACCTGAAACGTATGCAAAAAAAATTTGAGACGATTTTGAGCATTTAAAAATTTTGCGCGCGCACTGACGCGCGGACGTACGCGCACGCGCGCGTTTTTTGACCTGAAATTGACTGGACTGATATTGACCTTGATCATAATAAATATGAATGAGAAATACCTTTTGGTTATGAAGATACGATCAAGAGTTTATTTTCAGAAAATTTCACAAAATGGCGCCTAGATGACGTCATCAGTCAAGGTCAAGGTTGAAAACCTTACCGTGTCTTGTCCATATGCCTATACATATGTGTGCCAAATTTCAAGTGATTTGATTTAGACAATTTCAAGTTATCTTGCTAACAAAAAAGTGGCGAGAATTAAGAAAAACTAGACATATAATACTTGTTTGGAACAAGTATAGGTGGGCTGGTCAACTAAAATTTGAGACAAAATAGAGCAAAAATAAGCGACATACTGCTTACAAATTCTTAAAAAACAATATCATGTAGATTCATAACGTGAACTAAATTCAACTTCTATAGGCATAACACGCAAATTATGAAGTTTTTTACATGAGGCCTTTAATCAAAATTTTCACTATGATGACGTCATCAAAATGAAAAGAGGTTATTACTGCGCTTGTAGAAAATTGTCTTAGCTACAACATATCGAAATTTTAAAGAAAATTGATCAATATTTACAGAGATACAATAAATTTTACATAAATATGCTGACGTCATAATATGCAAATTCGTATTTTGAGTTCCAAGGCCATTGTGATGATGTCACGATACACTTAATGGCCAAATGAGACATGGAATCATATTTCCGACTCATACTCTATCTTAATATGAAAAAAAATTGAGGATCCCGGTGCATTCCAAAGAGCTATAACGGATTTTGTATAGGCATGTTTTTGCCCATATATGCTATGTATTAAAAGACCTTGCGCGCACTGACATTTATCTTGAATTTACGCTCATCTTGTTAATAATGGTCATAAAGAGATAAACATGGAATCAAATTCCTTGAAAAAATATGAGAAATATCATGAAAGAAAAAAAAATGGCGATTCTATGTTTTTTAATGGTGTTACGCGCGAAAACGCGCGCGCATGCTCGTACGCGCGATTTTTTATAAAATGCTTAAAATGACCTGAAACGTATGCAAAATAAATTTGAGACGATTTTGAGCATTTAAAATTTTTGCGCGCGCATTGACGCGCGGACGTACGCGCACGTGCGCGTTTTTGACCTGAAATTAACCGGACTGATATTAACCTTAATCATGATAAATATGAATGAGAAATACCTTTTGGTTATGAAGATATGATCATGAGTTGATTTTCAGAAAATTTCACAAAATGGCGCCTAGATGACGTCATCAGTCAAGGTCAAGGTTGAAAACCTTACCGTGTCTTGTCCATATGCCTATACATATGTGTGTCAAATATCAAAGCATTTGATTGAACCATTTCAAAGTTATCTTGCTAACAAAAAAGTGGCAAGAATTAAGAAAAATAAATAAATAATAAATAATAAATAAATAAATAAAGGCAATTTTAACAAAAATATAAGGTGGTCTGTATTAGATACAGCCCACCTGATAAATAATAAATAAATAAATAAAGGCAATTTTAACAAAAATATAAGGTGGTCTGTATTAGATACAGCCCACCTGACTAGACATATAATACTTGTTTGGAACAAGTATAGGTGGGCTGGTCAACTAACATTTGAGACAAAATAGAGCAAAAATAAGCGACATACTGCTTACAAATTCTTAAAAGACAATATCATGTAAATTCATAACGTGAACTAAATTCACCTTCTATAGGCATAACACGCAAATTATGAAGTTTTTGACATGAGGCCATTAATCAAAATTTTCACTATGATGACGTCATCAAAATGAAAAATGGTTATTACTGCGCTTGTAGAGAATTGTCTTAGCTACAACATATCGAAATTTTGAAGAAAATTGATCAATATTTACAGAGATAAAATCAATTTTACATAAATATGCTGACGTCATAATATGCAAATTCGTATTTTGAGTTCCAAGGCTATTAAGATGATGTCACGATACACTTCATGGCCAAATTAGACATGAAATCATATTTCTGACATATACTCTTTTCAAATATTAAAACAGAATTGGGGTCCAGGTGCATCCCAAAGAGCTATAATGGATTATGTATAGGCATTTTTTTGCCCATGTATGCTATGTATTAAAAGACCTCGCGCGCACTGACATTTATCTTGAATTTACGCTCATCTTGTTAATAATGGTCATAAAGAGATAAACATGGAATCAAATTCCTTGAAAAAATATGAGAAATATCATGAAAGAAAAAAAAATGGCGATTCTATGTTTTTTAATGGTGTTACGCGCGAAAACGCGCGCGCATGCTCGTACGCGCGATTTTTTATAAAATGCTTAAAATGACCTGAAACGTATGCAAAATAAATTTGAGACGATTTTGAGCATTTAAAATGTTTGCGCGCGCATTGACGCGCGGACGTACGCGCACGCGCGCGTTTTGTGACCTGAAATTAACCGGACTGATATTAACCTTAATCATGATAAATATGAATGAAAAATACCTTTTGGTTATGAAGATATGATCATGAGATGATTTTCAGAAAATTTCACAAAATGGCGCCTATATGACGTCATCAGTCAAGGTCAAGGTTGAAAACCTTACCGTGTCTTGTCCATATGCCTATACATATGTGTGTCAAATATCAAAGCATTTGATTGAACCATTTCAAAGTTATCTTGCTAACAAAAAAGTGGCAAGAATTAAGAAAAATAAATAAATAATAAATAATAAATAAATAAATAAAGGCAATTTTAACAAAAATATAAGGTGGTCTGTATTAGATACAGCCCACCTGACTAGACATATAATACTTGTTTGGAACAAGTATAGGTGGGCTGGTCAACTAACATTTGAGACAAAATAGAGCAAAAATAAGCGACATACTGCTTACAAATTCTTAAAAGACAATATCATGTAGATTCATAACGTGAACTAAATTCACCTTCTATAGGCATAACACGCAAATTATGAAGTTTTTGACATGAGGCCTTTAATCAAAATTTTCACTATGATGACGTCATCAAAATGAAAAATGGTTATTACTGCGCTCGTAAAGAATTGTCTTAGCTACAACATATCGAAATTTTGAAGAAAATTGATCAATATTTACAGAGATACAATCAATTTTACATAAATATGTGACGTCATAATATGCAAATTCGTATTTTGAGTTCCAAGGCCATTGTGATGATGTCACGATACACTTAATGGCCAAATGAGACATGAAATCATATTTCCGACTCATACTCTATCTAAATACGAAAAAAAATTGAGGATCCCGGTGCATTCCAAAGAGCTATAACGGATTTTGTATAGGCATGTTTTTGCCCATATATGCTATGTATTAAAAGAGCTCGCGCGCACTGACATTTATCTTGAATTTACGCTCATCTTGTTCATAATGGTCATAAAGAGATAAAAATGGTATCAAATTCCTTGAAAAAATATGAAAAATATCATGAAAGAAAAAAAAATGGCGATTCTATGTTTTGTAATGGTGTTACGCGCGAAAACGCGCGCGCATGCTCTTACGCGCGATTTTTTATAAAATGCTTAAAATGACCTGAAACGTATGCAAAATAAATTTGAGACGATTTTGAGCATTTAAAAATTTTGCGCGCGCATTGACGCGCGGACGTACGCGCACGCGCGCGTTTTTTGACCTGAAATTGACTGGACTGATATTGACCTTGATCATAATAAATATGAATGAGAAATACCTTTTGGTTATGAAGATACGATCAAGAGTTTATTTTCAGAAAATTTCACAAAATGGCGCCTAGATGACGTCATCAGTCAAGGTCAAGGTTGAAAACCTTACCGTGTCTTGTCCATATGCCTATACATATGTGTGTAAAATATCAAAGCATTTGATTGAACTATTTCAAAGTTATCTTGCTAACAAAAAAGTGGCAAGAATTAAGAAAAATAAATAAATAATAAATAATAAATAAATAAATAAAGGCAATTTTAACAAAAATATAAGGTGGTCTGTATTAGATACAGCCCACCTGATAAATAATAAATAAATAAAGGCAATTTTAACAAAAATATAAGGTGGTCTGTATTAGATACAGCCCACCTGATAATAAATAAATAAATAAAGGCAATTTTAACAAAAATATAAGGTGGTCTGTATTAGATACAGCCCACCTGACTAGACATAATACTTGTTTGGAACAAGTATAGGTGGGCTGGTCAACTTAAATTTGAAAACAAAATAGAGCAAAATTAAGCGAGATACTGCTTGAAAATTCTTAAAAAACACTATCATGTAGATTTATTACGTGAACGAAATTCACCTTCTATAGTCATAACACGCAAATTATGAAATTTCTGACATGAGGCCTTCAATCAAAATTTTCACTCTGATGACGTCATCAAAATGAAAAAGGGTTAATATTGAACTTGTAGAGAATTATCTTAGCTACAACATATTGAAATTTTGAAGAAAATCAATCAATATTTACAGAGATACAATCAATTTTACATAAATATGCTGACTTCATAATATGCAAATTCGTATTTTGAGTTCCAAGGCCATTAAGATGATGTCACGATACACTTCATGGCCAAATGAGACATGAAATCATATTTCTGACATATACTCTTTTCAAATATTAAAGCAAACACATATCGAAATTTGGAAGACAATCGATCAATATTTACAGAGATACAATCAATTTTCCATAAATTATCTTAAACGGACGCTCATTCCGTTATGAAATATCATGAAAGAAAAAAAATAGCGTTTCTATGTTGTGTAATGGCGTTACACGCAAAAACGCGCGTGCATAATTTTCGAAATGCATTAAATGGCCTAGGACATATACTCTGTTTTGATTAAAAATTGATTTTGAGCATTTTAACATTCAGACGCGCGCGGATTTTGATGAGATGTTATTTCGAAACTTGATCTGAAGTTCATGTGTTTTAAATATGGTTCAGTTTTGATGACTCGTTATGAAGATATGATTATAAGTTGATTTTCACAAAATAGCGCCTGGATGACGTCACGATGATCTTGAGTTACTGAAAAGTAACACAATTCTAAGTTATATTAATATCAATCATCATTGCAAGTTCCATGATAATGGCTTTATTCATTCTTGAGATATCCTGCGAACAAATTAATGGCAGAATAATAAATGGGAATAATAATAACTTGAAAGTGTCACTTTGACAATTTAGGTGATACGTATGCTAATGTTTTAAATAATGAAGAATGTATTTTCGCGATTTTATATTATCTTCTAAAATGCTCTCCCTATTAAGGTCTATCCATATGAAAAGTTTCAACTGTGTAGTATATTGACCATTATGGATCTATAGAAGATAGATTGAGACAATATATGACCATTGACCTCATACACTAAGCAGATACACCTTCGACCCTAATTGACATAATGAAGAATGCATTTTTCACAATTTCATCTTCTTCCATGAAATGCTCTACCCGTCATGTTTTACCTATATTGTGCTGCGCATAGATTCAATCAGTTTATTTTGGGCCATTACAAGAAGTGGGTTATTGATGTGGACGAATGCTCATGTACCCTTTAAGCTCATTTTATGTATTTCATTAGCAGAGGAAAAAAGTCGGTCAGTCACTCAATAGTGTCTGACAGTAAAGTCTAGAAAGTTAAGGGGGTTTCCTTGTTTGATTTTAATACTAGGAAACTGCTTACGTTTAATTTTCACAAATAGGACATACGTGACATATGCATAATTCTAGCAATGTTTTACAGAATTTTGCGAATTTAACATTCAATTAAAAATTTCAACAAGATCCCACCATCTGATCAAAAATCTAAAAGCACAACTTTTATAGCCCATAGTCTCAGCTATAACATACCAAAATTTGGGAGAACATAGAGCACAAATGAGCTAGATAGGGCTCAAAGATTGATGTCATGTAGATCCATGATTTGAACGAAATTGGCACCTCCCATAGGCTTAACACGCAAATTAAGAAAATCTGTCCAGTTAGCTTTAATCGCAATTTTCACTATGATGACGTCATCAAAATGAAAAATAATGTGCAGTGATCATGTAGACAATCGCCTCAACTACAAGATATCAACATTAGGAAGAGATTCAATTAACATTTACAGAGATACAATCAATTTTTCCATAAATATGCTGACGTCATAATATGCAAATTCGTATTTTGAGTTCCAAGGTCAATATGATGATGACACGATATACCTAATGGCCAAATGAGACATGAAATCACATCTCCCACTCATACTCTATCCGAATATGAACACAAATCGAGGGTTCCCGTGCATCCCAAAGAGCCATAAGGGTTTTATATAGGCGTGTTGTTGCCCATATATGCTATGTATTACAAGAGTTCACGCACACGGACATTAATCTTGAACGGACGCTCATTCCCTTAATAATGGTCGTAAGGAGATAAACATGGTATCAAATTGTTCGTAAAAATATGAGGAATACTGTGTCAAAAGATACCCGGGAGGAATTACTTTGCGTTCGGCCGTGACAAACGAAAACGCGCGCGCATGCGCGTGCGCGCGACTCTTTATAAAATGCCATTGCTAATAATGGCGTACGCGCGCGTTTTTGGACCTGAAATTGACCGGACTGATATTCACCTTGATCATGATAAATATGAATGAGAAAAAACTTTCCGTTATGAAGATATGATCATATGTTGATTTTCACAAAATGGCGCCTAGATGACGTTATCAGTCAAGGTCAAGGTTGAAAACCTTATTGTGCTCTTTCCTCATGCCAATAAATATGTGTGCCAAATTTCAAGGCAATTGATTGAGCCATTTTCAAGTTATCCTGCTAACAAAAAAGTGGGTCGAAATAAGAAAAATATTCTAACGAAAACATAAGGTGTTCTGTATTATATACAGCCCACCTGATAATGAGAAATCGTGACGTAATCCACGTATTACCAACTACGCAAAGTTCTACAGAAATTTGCAATTTCAACTTTCAATTGAAAATTTTGACATGATCCCACCATCTGATTAAAAGACAAAAGGCACAACTTTTATAGCCCATAGTCTCAGCTATAACATACCAAAATTTGGGAGAACATAGAGCACAAATGAGCTAGATAGGGCTCAAAGATTGATGTCATGTAGATCCATGATTTGAACGAAATTGGCACCTCCCATAGGCTTAACACGCAAATTAAGAAAATCTGTCCAGTTAGCTTTAATCGCAATTTTCACTATGATGACGTCATCAAAATGAAAAATAATGTGCAGTGATCATGTAGACAATCGCCTCAACTACAAGATATCAACATTAGGAAGAGATTCAATTAACATTTACAGAGATACAATCAATTTTTCCATAAATATGCTGACGTCATAATATGCAAATTCGTATTTTGAGTTCCAAGGTCAATATGATGATGACACGATATACCTAATGGCCAAATGAGACATGAAATCACATCTCCCACTCATACTCTATCCGAATATGAACACAAATCGAGGGTTCCCGTGCATCCCAAAGAGCCATAAGGGTTTTATATAGGCGTGTTGTTGCCCATATATGCTATGTATTACAAGAGTTCACGCACACGGACATTAATCTTGAACGGACGCTCATTCCCTTAATAATGGTCGTAAGGAGATAAACATGGTATCAAATTGTTCGTAAAAATATGAGGAATACTGTGTCAAAAGATACCCGGGAGGAATTACTTTGCGTTCGGCCGTGACAAACGAAAACGCGCGCGCATGCGCGTGCGCGCGACTCTTTATAAAATGCCATTGCTAATAATGGCGTACGCGCGCGTTTTTGGACCTGAAATTGACCGGACTGATATTCACCTTGATCATGATAAATATGAATGAGAAAAAACTTTCCGTTATGAAGATATGATCATATGTTGATTTTCACAAAATGGCGCCTAGATGACGTTATCAGTCAAGGTCAAGGTTGAAAACCTTATTGTGCTCTTTCCTCATGCCAATAAATATGTGTGCCAAATTTCAAGGCAATTGATTGAGCCATTTTCAAGTTATCCTGCTAACAAAAAAGTGGGTCGAAATAAGAAAAATATTCTAACGAAAACATAAGGTGTTCTGTATTATATACAGCCCACCTGATAATGAGAAATCGTGACGTAATCCACGTATTACCAACTACGCAAAGTTCTACAGAAATTTGCAATTTCAACTTTCAATTGAAAATTTTGACATGATCCCACCATCTGATTAAAAGACAAAAGGCACAACTTTTATAGCCCATAGTCTCAGCTATAACATACCAAAATTTGGGAGAACATAGAGCACAAATGAGCTAGATAGGGCTCAAAGATTGATGTCATGTAGATCCATGATTTGAACGAAATTGGCACCTCCCATAGGCTTAACACGCAAATTAAGAAAATCTGTCCAGTTAGCTTTAATCGCAATTTTCACTATGATGACGTCATCAAAATGAAAAATAATGTGCAGTGATCATGTAGACAATCGCCTCAACTACAAGATATCAACATTAGGAAGAGATTCAATTAACATTTACAGAGATACAATCAATTTTTCCATAAATATGCTGACGTCATAATATGCAAATTCGTATTTTGAGTTCCAAGGTCAATATGATGATGACACGATATACCTAATGGCCAAATGAGACATGAAATCACATCTCCCACTCATACTCTATCCGAATATGAACACAAATCGAGGGTTCCCGTGCATCCCAAAGAGCCATAAGGGTTTTATATAGGCGTGTTGTTGCCCATATATGCTATGTATTACAAGAGTTCACGCACACGGACATTAATCTTGAACGGACGCTCATTCCCTTAATAATGGTCGTAAGGAGATAAACATGGTATCAAATTGTTCGTAAAAATATGAGGAATACTGTGTCAAAAGATACCCGGGAGGAATTACTTTGCGTTCGGCCGTGACAAACGAAAACGCGCGCGCATGCGCGTGCGCGCGACTCTTTATAAAATGCCATTGCTAATAATGGCGTACGCGCGCGTTTTTGGACCTGAAATTGACCGGACTGATATTCACCTTGATCATGATAAATATGAATGAGAAAAAACTTTCCGTTATGAAGATATGATCATATGTTGATTTTCACAAAATGGCGCCTAGATGACGTTATCAGTCAAGGTCAAGGTTGAAAACCTTATTGTGCTCTTTCCTCATGCCAATAAATATGTGTGCCAAATTTCAAGGCAATTGATTGAGCCATTTTCAAGTTATCCTGCTAACAAAAAAGTGGGTCGAAATAAGAAAAATATTCTAACGAAAACATAAGGTGTTCTGTATTATATACAGCCCACCTGATAATGAGAAATCGTGACGTAATCCACGTATTACCAACTACGCAAAGTTCTACAGAAATTTGCAATTTCAACTTTCAATTGAAAATTTTGACATGATCCCACCATCTGATTAAAAGACAAAAGGCACAACTTTTATAGCCCATAGTCTCAGCTATAACATACCAAAATTTGGGAGAACATAGAGCACAAATGAGCTAGATAGGGCTCAAAGATTGATGTCATGTAGATCCATGATTTGAACGAAATTGGCACCTCCCATAGGCTTAACACGCAAATTAAGAAAATCTGTCCAGTTAGCTTTAATCGCAATTTTCACTATGATGACGTCATCAAAATGAAAAATAATGTGCAGTGATCATGTAGACAATCGCCTCAACTACAAGATATCAACATTAGGAAGAGATTCAATTAACATTTACAGAGATACAATCAATTTTTCCATAAATATGCTGACGTCATAATATGCAAATTCGTATTTTGAGTTCCAAGGTCAATATGATGATGACACGATATACCTAATGGCCAAATGAGACATGAAATCACATCTCCCACTCATACTCTATCCGAATATGAACACAAATCGAGGGTTCCCGTGCATCCCAAAGAGCCATAAGGGTTTTATATAGGCGTGTTGTTGCCCATATATGCTATGTATTACAAGAGTTCACGCACACGGACATTAATCTTGAACGGACGCTCATTCCCTTAATAATGGTCGTAAGGAGATAAACATGGTATCAAATTGTTCGTAAAAATATGAGGAATACTGTGTCAAAAGATACCCGGGAGGAATTACTTTGCGTTCGGCCGTGACAAACGAAAACGCGCGCGCATGCGCGTGCGCGCGACTCTTTATAAAATGCCATTGCTAATAATGGCGTACGCGCGCGTTTTTGGACCTGAAATTGACCGGACTGATATTCACCTTGATCATGATAAATATGAATGAGAAAAAACTTTCCGTTATGAAGATATGATCATATGTTGATTTTCACAAAATGGCGCCTAGATGACGTTATCAGTCAAGGTCAAGGTTGAAAACCTTATTGTGCTCTTTCCTCATGCCAATAAATATGTGTGCCAAATTTCAAGGCAATTGATTGAGCCATTTTCAAGTTATCCTGCTAACAAAAAAGTGGGTCGAAATAAGAAAAATATTCTAACGAAAACATAAGGTGTTCTGTATTATATACAGCCCACCTGATAATGAGAAATCGTGACGTAATCCACGTATTACCAACTACGCAAAGTTCTACAGAAATTTGCAATTTCAACTTTCAATTGAAAATTTTGACATGATCCCACCATCTGATTAAAAGACAAAAGGCACAACTTTTATAGCCCATAGTCTCAGCTATAACATACCAAAATTTGGGAGAACATAGAGCACAAATGAGCTAGATAGGGCTCAAAGATTGATGTCATGTAGATCCATGATTTGAACGAAATTGGCACCTCCCATAGGCTTAACACGCAAATTAAGAAAATCTGTCCAGTTAGCTTTAATCGCAATTTTCACTATGATGACGTCATCAAAATGAAAAATAATGTGCAGTGATCATGTAGACAATCGCCTCAACTACAAGATATCAACATTAGGAAGAGATTCAATTAACATTTACAGAGATACAATCAATTTTTCCATAAATATGCTGACGTCATAATATGCAAATTCGTATTTTGAGTTCCAAGGTCAATATGATGATGACACGATATACCTAATGGCCAAATGAGACATGAAATCACATCTCCCACTCATACTCTATCCGAATATGAACACAAATCGAGGGTTCCCGTGCATCCCAAAGAGCCATAAGGGTTTTATATAGGCGTGTTGTTGCCCATATATGCTATGTATTACAAGAGTTCACGCACACGGACATTAATCTTGAACGGACGCTCATTCCCTTAATAATGGTCGTAAGGAGATAAACATGGTATCAAATTGTTCGTAAAAATATGAGGAATACTGTGTCAAAAGATACCCGGGAGGAATTACTTTGCGTTCGGCCGTGACAAACGAAAACGCGCGCGCATGCGCGTGCGCGCGACTCTTTATAAAATGCCATTGCTAATAATGGCGTACGCGCGCGTTTTTGGACCTGAAATTGACCGGACTGATATTCACCTTGATCATGATAAATATGAATGAGAAAAAACTTTCCGTTATGAAGATATGATCATATGTTGATTTTCACAAAATGGCGCCTAGATGACGTTATCAGTCAAGGTCAAGGTTGAAAACCTTATTGTGCTCTTTCCTCATGCCAATAAATATGTGTGCCAAATTTCAAGGCAATTGATTGAGCCATTTTCAAGTTATCCTGCTAACAAAAAAGTGGGTCGAAATAAGAAAAATATTCTAACGAAAACATAAGGTGTTCTGTATTATATACAGCCCACCTGATAATGAGAAATCGTGACGTAATCCACGTATTACCAACTACGCAAAGTTCTACAGAAATTTGCAATTTCAACTTTCAATTGAAAATTTTGACATGATCCCACCATCTGATTAAAAGACAAAAGGCACAACTTTTATAGCCCATAGTCTCAGCTATAACATACCAAAATTTGGGAGAACATAGAGCACAAATGAGCTAGATAGGGCTCAAAGATTGATGTCATGTAGATCCATGATTTGAACGAAATTGGCACCTCCCATAGGCTTAACACGCAAATTAAGAAAATCTGTCCAGTTAGCTTTAATCGCAATTTTCACTATGATGACGTCATCAAAATGAAAAATAATGTGCAGTGATCATGTAGACAATCGCCTCAACTACAAGATATCAACATTAGGAAGAGATTCAATTAACATTTACAGAGATACAATCAATTTTTCCATAAATATGCTGACGTCATAATATGCAAATTCGTATTTTGAGTTCCAAGGTCAATATGATGATGACACGATATACCTAATGGCCAAATGAGACATGAAATCACATCTCCCACTCATACTCTATCCGAATATGAACACAAATCGAGGGTTCCCGTGCATCCCAAAGAGCCATAAGGGTTTTATATAGGCGTGTTGTTGCCCATATATGCTATGTATTACAAGAGTTCACGCACACGGACATTAATCTTGAACGGACGCTCATTCCCTTAATAATGGTCGTAAGGAGATAAACATGGTATCAAATTGTTCGTAAAAATATGAGGAATACTGTGTCAAAAGATACCCGGGAGGAATTACTTTGCGTTCGGCCGTGACAAACGAAAACGCGCGCGCATGCGCGTGCGCGCGACTCTTTATAAAATGCCATTGCTAATAATGGCGTACGCGCGCGTTTTTGGACCTGAAATTGACCGGACTGATATTCACCTTGATCATGATAAATATGAATGAGAAAAAACTTTCCGTTATGAAGATATGATCATATGTTGATTTTCACAAAATGGCGCCTAGATGACGTTATCAGTCAAGGTCAAGGTTGAAAACCTTATTGTGCTCTTTCCTCATGCCAATAAATATGTGTGCCAAATTTCAAGGCAATTGATTGAGCCATTTTCAAGTTATCCTGCTAACAAAAAAGTGGGTCGAAATAAGAAAAATATTCTAACGAAAACATAAGGTGTTCTGTATTATATACAGCCCACCTGATAATGAGAAATCGTGACGTAATCCACGTATTACCAACTACGCAAAGTTCTACAGAAATTTGCAATTTCAACTTTCAATTGAAAATTTTGACATGATCCCACCATCTGATTAAAAGACAAAAGGCACAACTTTTATAGCCCATAGTCTCAGCTATAACATACCAAAATTTGGGAGAACATAGAGCACAAATGAGCTAGATAGGGCTCAAAGATTGATGTCATGTAGATCCATGATTTGAACGAAATTGGCACCTCCCATAGGCTTAACACGCAAATTAAGAAAATCTGTCCAGTTAGCTTTAATCGCAATTTTCACTATGATGACGTCATCAAAATGAAAAATAATGTGCAGTGATCATGTAGACAATCGCCTCAACTACAAGATATCAACATTAGGAAGAGATTCAATTAACATTTACAGAGATACAATCAATTTTTCCATAAATATGCTGACGTCATAATATGCAAATTCGTATTTTGAGTTCCAAGGTCAATATGATGATGACACGATATACCTAATGGCCAAATGAGACATGAAATCACATCTCCCACTCATACTCTATCCGAATATGAACACAAATCGAGGGTTCCCGTGCATCCCAAAGAGCCATAAGGGTTTTATATAGGCGTGTTGTTGCCCATATATGCTATGTATTACAAGAGTTCACGCACACGGACATTAATCTTGAACGGACGCTCATTCCCTTAATAATGGTCGTAAGGAGATAAACATGGTATCAAATTGTTCGTAAAAATATGAGGAATACTGTGTCAAAAGATACCCGGGAGGAATTACTTTGCGTTCGGCCGTGACAAACGAAAACGCGCGCGCATGCGCGTGCGCGCGACTCTTTATAAAATGCCATTGCTAATAATGGCGTACGCGCGCGTTTTTGGACCTGAAATTGACCGGACTGATATTCACCTTGATCATGATAAATATGAATGAGAAAAAACTTTCCGTTATGAAGATATGATCATATGTTGATTTTCACAAAATGGCGCCTAGATGACGTTATCAGTCAAGGTCAAGGTTGAAAACCTTATTGTGCTCTTTCCTCATGCCAATAAATATGTGTGCCAAATTTCAAGGCAATTGATTGAGCCATTTTCAAGTTATCCTGCTAACAAAAAAGTGGGTCGAAATAAGAAAAATATTCTAACGAAAACATAAGGTGTTCTGTATTATATACAGCCCACCTGATAATGAGAAATCGTGACGTAATCCACGTATTACCAACTACGCAAAGTTCTACAGAAATTTGCAATTTCAACTTTCAATTGAAAATTTTGACATGATCCCACCATCTGATTAAAAGACAAAAGGCACAACTTTTATAGCCCATAGTCTCAGCTATAACATACCAAAATTTGGGAGAACATAGAGCACAAATGAGCTAGATAGGGCTCAAAGATTGATGTCATGTAGATCCATGATTTGAACGAAATTGGCACCTCCCATAGGCTTAACACGCAAATTAAGAAAATCTGTCCAGTTAGCTTTAATCGCAATTTTCACTATGATGACGTCATCAAAATGAAAAATAATGTGCAGTGATCATGTAGACAATCGCCTCAACTACAAGATATCAACATTAGGAAGAGATTCAATTAACATTTACAGAGATACAATCAATTTTTCCATAAATATGCTGACGTCATAATATGCAAATTCGTATTTTGAGTTCCAAGGTCAATATGATGATGACACGATATACCTAATGGCCAAATGAGACATGAAATCACATCTCCCACTCATACTCTATCCGAATATGAACACAAATCGAGGGTTCCCGTGCATCCCAAAGAGCCATAAGGGTTTTATATAGGCGTGTTGTTGCCCATATATGCTATGTATTACAAGAGTTCACGCACACGGACATTAATCTTGAACGGACGCTCATTCCCTTAATAATGGTCGTAAGGAGATAAACATGGTATCAAATTGTTCGTAAAAATATGAGGAATACTGTGTCAAAAGATACCCGGGAGGAATTACTTTGCGTTCGGCCGTGACAAACGAAAACGCGCGCGCATGCGCGTGCGCGCGACTCTTTATAAAATGCCATTGCTAATAATGGCGTACGCGCGCGTTTTTGGACCTGAAATTGACCGGACTGATATTCACCTTGATCATGATAAATATGAATGAGAAAAAACTTTCCGTTATGAAGATATGATCATATGTTGATTTTCACAAAATGGCGCCTAGATGACGTTATCAGTCAAGGTCAAGGTTGAAAACCTTATTGTGCTCTTTCCTCATGCCAATAAATATGTGTGCCAAATTTCAAGGCAATTGATTGAGCCATTTTCAAGTTATCCTGCTAACAAAAAAGTGGGTCGAAATAAGAAAAATATTCTAACGAAAACATAAGGTGTTCTGTATTATATACAGCCCACCTGATAATGAGAAATCGTGACGTAATCCACGTATTACCAACTACGCAAAGTTCTACAGAAATTTGCAATTTCAACTTTCAATTGAAAATTTTGACATGATCCCACCATCTGATTAAAAGACAAAAGGCACAACTTTTATAGCCCATAGTCTCAGCTATAACATACCAAAATTTGGGAGAACATAGAGCACAAATGAGCTAGATAGGGCTCAAAGATTGATGTCATGTAGATCCATGATTTGAACGAAATTGGCACCTCCCATAGGCTTAACACGCAAATTAAGAAAATCTGTCCAGTTAGCTTTAATCGCAATTTTCACTATGATGACGTCATCAAAATGAAAAATAATGTGCAGTGATCATGTAGACAATCGCCTCAACTACAAGATATCAACATTAGGAAGAGATTCAATTAACATTTACAGAGATACAATCAATTTTTCCATAAATATGCTGACGTCATAATATGCAAATTCGTATTTTGAGTTCCAAGGTCAATATGATGATGACACGATATACCTAATGGCCAAATGAGACATGAAATCACATCTCCCACTCATACTCTATCCGAATATGAACACAAATCGAGGGTTCCCGTGCATCCCAAAGAGCCATAAGGGTTTTATATAGGCGTGTTGTTGCCCATATATGCTATGTATTACAAGAGTTCACGCACACGGACATTAATCTTGAACGGACGCTCATTCCCTTAATAATGGTCGTAAGGAGATAAACATGGTATCAAATTGTTCGTAAAAATATGAGGAATACTGTGTCAAAAGATACCCGGGAGGAATTACTTTGCGTTCGGCCGTGACAAACGAAAACGCGCGCGCATGCGCGTGCGCGCGACTCTTTATAAAATGCCATTGCTAATAATGGCGTACGCGCGCGTTTTTGGACCTGAAATTGACCGGACTGATATTCACCTTGATCATGATAAATATGAATGAGAAAAAACTTTCCGTTATGAAGATATGATCATATGTTGATTTTCACAAAATGGCGCCTAGATGACGTTATCAGTCAAGGTCAAGGTTGAAAACCTTATTGTGCTCTTTCCTCATGCCAATAAATATGTGTGCCAAATTTCAAGGCAATTGATTGAGCCATTTTCAAGTTATCCTGCTAACAAAAAAGTGGGTCGAAATAAGAAAAATATTCTAACGAAAACATAAGGTGTTCTGTATTATATACAGCCCACCTGATAATGAGAAATCGTGACGTAATCCACGTATTACCAACTACGCAAAGTTCTACAGAAATTTGCAATTTCAACTTTCAATTGAAAATTTTGACATGATCCCACCATCTGATTAAAAGACAAAAGGCACAACTTTTATAGCCCATAGTCTCAGCTATAACATACCAAAATTTGGGAGAACATAGAGCACAAATGAGCTAGATAGGGCTCAAAGATTGATGTCATGTAGATCCATGATTTGAACGAAATTGGCACCTCCCATAGGCTTAACACGCAAATTAAGAAAATCTGTCCAGTTAGCTTTAATCGCAATTTTCACTATGATGACGTCATCAAAATGAAAAATAATGTGCAGTGATCATGTAGACAATCGCCTCAACTACAAGATATCAACATTAGGAAGAGATTCAATTAACATTTACAGAGATACAATCAATTTTTCCATAAATATGCTGACGTCATAATATGCAAATTCGTATTTTGAGTTCCAAGGTCAATATGATGATGACACGATATACCTAATGGCCAAATGAGACATGAAATCACATCTCCCACTCATACTCTATCCGAATATGAACACAAATCGAGGGTTCCCGTGCATCCCAAAGAGCCATAAGGGTTTTATATAGGCGTGTTGTTGCCCATATATGCTATGTATTACAAGAGTTCACGCACACGGACATTAATCTTGAACGGACGCTCATTCCCTTAATAATGGTCGTAAGGAGATAAACATGGTATCAAATTGTTCGTAAAAATATGAGGAATACTGTGTCAAAAGATACCCGGGAGGAATTACTTTGCGTTCGGCCGTGACAAACGAAAACGCGCGCGCATGCGCGTGCGCGCGACTCTTTATAAAATGCCATTGCTAATAATGGCGTACGCGCGCGTTTTTGGACCTGAAATTGACCGGACTGATATTCACCTTGATCATGATAAATATGAATGAGAAAAAACTTTCCGTTATGAAGATATGATCATATGTTGATTTTCACAAAATGGCGCCTAGATGACGTTATCAGTCAAGGTCAAGGTTGAAAACCTTATTGTGCTCTTTCCTCATGCCAATAAATATGTGTGCCAAATTTCAAGGCAATTGATTGAGCCATTTTCAAGTTATCCTGCTAACAAAAAAGTGGGTCGAAATAAGAAAAATATTCTAACGAAAACATAAGGTGTTCTGTATTATATACAGCCCACCTGATAATGAGAAATCGTGACGTAATCCACGTATTACCAACTACGCAAAGTTCTACAGAAATTTGCAATTTCAACTTTCAATTGAAAATTTTGACATGATCCCACCATCTGATTAAAAGACAAAAGGCACAACTTTTATAGCCCATAGTCTCAGCTATAACATACCAAAATTTGGGAGAACATAGAGCACAAATGAGCTAGATAGGGCTCAAAGATTGATGTCATGTAGATCCATGATTTGAACGAAATTGGCACCTCCCATAGGCTTAACACGCAAATTAAGAAAATCTGTCCAGTTAGCTTTAATCGCAATTTTCACTATGATGACGTCATCAAAATGAAAAATAATGTGCAGTGATCATGTAGACAATCGCCTCAACTACAAGATATCAACATTAGGAAGAGATTCAATTAACATTTACAGAGATACAATCAATTTTTCCATAAATATGCTGACGTCATAATATGCAAATTCGTATTTTGAGTTCCAAGGTCAATATGATGATGACACGATATACCTAATGGCCAAATGAGACATGAAATCACATCTCCCACTCATACTCTATCCGAATATGAACACAAATCGAGGGTTCCCGTGCATCCCAAAGAGCCATAAGGGTTTTATATAGGCGTGTTGTTGCCCATATATGCTATGTATTACAAGAGTTCACGCACACGGACATTAATCTTGAACGGACGCTCATTCCCTTAATAATGGTCGTAAGGAGATAAACATGGTATCAAATTGTTCGTAAAAATATGAGGAATACTGTGTCAAAAGATACCCGGGAGGAATTACTTTGCGTTCGGCCGTGACAAACGAAAACGCGCGCGCATGCGCGTGCGCGCGACTCTTTATAAAATGCCATTGCTAATAATGGCGTACGCGCGCGTTTTTGGACCTGAAATTGACCGGACTGATATTCACCTTGATCATGATAAATATGAATGAGAAAAAACTTTCCGTTATGAAGATATGATCATATGTTGATTTTCACAAAATGGCGCCTAGATGACGTTATCAGTCAAGGTCAAGGTTGAAAACCTTATTGTGCTCTTTCCTCATGCCAATAAATATGTGTGCCAAATTTCAAGGCAATTGATTGAGCCATTTTCAAGTTATCCTGCTAACAAAAAAGTGGGTCGAAATAAGAAAAATATTCTAACGAAAACATAAGGTGTTCTGTATTATATACAGCCCACCTGATAATGAGAAATCGTGACGTAATCCACGTATTACCAACTACGCAAAGTTCTACAGAAATTTGCAATTTCAACTTTCAATTGAAAATTTTGACATGATCCCACCATCTGATTAAAAGACAAAAGGCACAACTTTTATAGCCCATAGTCTCAGCTATAACATACCAAAATTTGGGAGAACATAGAGCACAAATGAGCTAGATAGGGCTCAAAGATTGATGTCATGTAGATCCATGATTTGAACGAAATTGGCACCTCCCATAGGCTTAACACGCAAATTAAGAAAATCTGTCCAGTTAGCTTTAATCGCAATTTTCACTATGATGACGTCATCAAAATGAAAAATAATGTGCAGTGATCATGTAGACAATCGCCTCAACTACAAGATATCAACATTAGGAAGAGATTCAATTAACATTTACAGAGATACAATCAATTTTTCCATAAATATGCTGACGTCATAATATGCAAATTCGTATTTTGAGTTCCAAGGTCAATATGATGATGACACGATATACCTAATGGCCAAATGAGACATGAAATCACATCTCCCACTCATACTCTATCCGAATATGAACACAAATCGAGGGTTCCCGTGCATCCCAAAGAGCCATAAGGGTTTTATATAGGCGTGTTGTTGCCCATATATGCTATGTATTACAAGAGTTCACGCACACGGACATTAATCTTGAACGGACGCTCATTCCCTTAATAATGGTCGTAAGGAGATAAACATGGTATCAAATTGTTCGTAAAAATATGAGGAATACTGTGTCAAAAGATACCCGGGAGGAATTACTTTGCGTTCGGCCGTGACAAACGAAAACGCGCGCGCATGCGCGTGCGCGCGACTCTTTATAAAATGCCATTGCTAATAATGGCGTACGCGCGCGTTTTTGGACCTGAAATTGACCGGACTGATATTCACCTTGATCATGATAAATATGAATGAGAAAAAACTTTCCGTTATGAAGATATGATCATATGTTGATTTTCACAAAATGGCGCCTAGATGACGTTATCAGTCAAGGTCAAGGTTGAAAACCTTATTGTGCTCTTTCCTCATGCCAATAAATATGTGTGCCAAATTTCAAGGCAATTGATTGAGCCATTTTCAAGTTATCCTGCTAACAAAAAAGTGGGTCGAAATAAGAAAAATATTCTAACGAAAACATAAGGTGTTCTGTATTATATACAGCCCACCTGATAATGAGAAATCGTGACGTAATCCACGTATTACCAACTACGCAAAGTTCTACAGAAATTTGCAATTTCAACTTTCAATTGAAAATTTTGACATGATCCCACCATCTGATTAAAAGACAAAAGGCACAACTTTTATAGCCCATAGTCTCAGCTATAACATACCAAAATTTGGGAGAACATAGAGCACAAATGAGCTAGATAGGGCTCAAAGATTGATGTCATGTAGATCCATGATTTGAACGAAATTGGCACCTCCCATAGGCTTAACACGCAAATTAAGAAAATCTGTCCAGTTAGCTTTAATCGCAATTTTCACTATGATGACGTCATCAAAATGAAAAATAATGTGCAGTGATCATGTAGACAATCGCCTCAACTACAAGATATCAACATTAGGAAGAGATTCAATTAACATTTACAGAGATACAATCAATTTTTCCATAAATATGCTGACGTCATAATATGCAAATTCGTATTTTGAGTTCCAAGGTCAATATGATGATGACACGATATACCTAATGGCCAAATGAGACATGAAATCACATCTCCCACTCATACTCTATCCGAATATGAACACAAATCGAGGGTTCCCGTGCATCCCAAAGAGCCATAAGGGTTTTATATAGGCGTGTTGTTGCCCATATATGCTATGTATTACAAGAGTTCACGCACACGGACATTAATCTTGAACGGACGCTCATTCCCTTAATAATGGTCGTAAGGAGATAAACATGGTATCAAATTGTTCGTAAAAATATGAGGAATACTGTGTCAAAAGATACCCGGGAGGAATTACTTTGCGTTCGGCCGTGACAAACGAAAACGCGCGCGCATGCGCGTGCGCGCGACTCTTTATAAAATGCCATTGCTAATAATGGCGTACGCGCGCGTTTTTGGACCTGAAATTGACCGGACTGATATTCACCTTGATCATGATAAATATGAATGAGAAAAAACTTTCCGTTATGAAGATATGATCATATGTTGATTTTCACAAAATGGCGCCTAGATGACGTTATCAGTCAAGGTCAAGGTTGAAAACCTTATTGTGCTCTTTCCTCATGCCAATAAATATGTGTGCCAAATTTCAAGGCAATTGATTGAGCCATTTTCAAGTTATCCTGCTAACAAAAAAGTGGGTCGAAATAAGAAAAATATTCTAACGAAAACATAAGGTGTTCTGTATTATATACAGCCCACCTGATAATGAGAAATCGTGACGTAATCCACGTATTACCAACTACGCAAAGTTCTACAGAAATTTGCAATTTCAACTTTCAATTGAAAATTTTGACATGATCCCACCATCTGATTAAAAGACAAAAGGCACAACTTTTATAGCCCATAGTCTCAGCTATAACATACCAAAATTTGGGAGAACATAGAGCACAAATGAGCTAGATAGGGCTCAAAGATTGATGTCATGTAGATCCATGATTTGAACGAAATTGGCACCTCCCATAGGCTTAACACGCAAATTAAGAAAATCTGTCCAGTTAGCTTTAATCGCAATTTTCACTATGATGACGTCATCAAAATGAAAAATAATGTGCAGTGATCATGTAGACAATCGCCTCAACTACAAGATATCAACATTAGGAAGAGATTCAATTAACATTTACAGAGATACAATCAATTTTTCCATAAATATGCTGACGTCATAATATGCAAATTCGTATTTTGAGTTCCAAGGTCAATATGATGATGACACGATATACCTAATGGCCAAATGAGACATGAAATCACATCTCCCACTCATACTCTATCCGAATATGAACACAAATCGAGGGTTCCCGTGCATCCCAAAGAGCCATAAGGGTTTTATATAGGCGTGTTGTTGCCCATATATGCTATGTATTACAAGAGTTCACGCACACGGACATTAATCTTGAACGGACGCTCATTCCCTTAATAATGGTCGTAAGGAGATAAACATGGTATCAAATTGTTCGTAAAAATATGAGGAATACTGTGTCAAAAGATACCCGGGAGGAATTACTTTGCGTTCGGCCGTGACAAACGAAAACGCGCGCGCATGCGCGTGCGCGCGACTCTTTATAAAATGCCATTGCTAATAATGGCGTACGCGCGCGTTTTTGGACCTGAAATTGACCGGACTGATATTCACCTTGATCATGATAAATATGAATGAGAAAAAACTTTCCGTTATGAAGATATGATCATATGTTGATTTTCACAAAATGGCGCCTAGATGACGTTATCAGTCAAGGTCAAGGTTGAAAACCTTATTGTGCTCTTTCCTCATGCCAATAAATATGTGTGCCAAATTTCAAGGCAATTGATTGAGCCATTTTCAAGTTATCCTGCTAACAAAAAAGTGGGTCGAAATAAGAAAAATATTCTAACGAAAACATAAGGTGTTCTGTATTATATACAGCCCACCTGATAAATAAATAATAAATAATAAACTAGACATATAATACTTGTTTGGAACAAGTATAGGTGGGCTGGTCAACTAAAACTTGAGACAAAATAGAGCAAAAATAAGCGACATACTGCTTACAAATTCTTAAAAAACAATATCATGTAGATTCATAACGTGAACTAAATTCACCTTCTATAGGCATAACACGCAAATTATGAAGTTTTTGACATGAGGCCTTTAATCAAAATTTTCACTATGATGACGTCATCAAAATGAAAAATGGTTATTACTGCGCTTGTAGAGAATTGTCTTAGCTACAACATATCGAAATTTTGAAGAAAATTGATCAATATTTACAGAGATACAATCAATTTTACATAAATATGCTGACGTCATAATATGCACATTCGTATTTTGAGTTCCAAGGCCATTGTGATGATGTCACGATACACTTAATGGCCAAATGAGACATGAAATCATATTTCCGACTCATACTTTATCTAAATATGAAAAATAATTGAGGATCCCGGTGCATTCCAAAGAGCTATAACGGATTTTGTATAGGCATGTTTTTGCCCATATATGCTATGTATTAAAAGAGCTCGCACGCACTGACATTTATCTTGAATTGACGCTCATCTTGTTCATAATGGTCATAAAGAGATAAACATGGTATCAAATTCCTTGAAAAAATATGAGAAATATCATGAAAGAAAAAAAAATGGCGATTCTATGTTTTGTAATGGTGATACGCGCGAAAACGCGCGCGCATGCTCGTACGCGCGATTTTTTATAAAATGCTTAAAATGACCTGAAACGTATGCAAAATAAATTTGAGACAATTTTGAGCATTTAACATTTTTGCGCGCGCATTGACGCGCGGACGTACGCGCACGCGCGCGTTTTTTGACCTGAAATTGACCGGACGGATATTGACCTTGATCATGATAAATATGAATGAGAAATTACTTTTGGTTATGAAGATATGAACAAGAGTTGATTTTCAGAAAATTTCACAAAATGGCGCCTAGATGACGTCATCAGTCAAGGTCAAGGTTGAAAACGTTATTGTGATTTCTCTATATGCCTATACTTATGTGTGCCAAATTTCAAGTTATTTGATTGATCCATTTTCAAGTTATCTTGTGAACAAAAAAGTGGCGAGAATTAAGAAAAATAAATAAATAACTAGACATATAATACTTGTTTGGAACAAGTATAGGTGGGCTGGTCAACTAACATTTGAGACAAAATAGAGCAAAAATAAGCGACATACTGCTTACAAATTCTTAAAAAACAATATCATGTAGATTCATAACGTGAACTAAATTCACCTTCTATAGGCATAACACGCAAATTGTGTAGTTTTTTACATGAGGCCTTTAATCAAAATTTTCACTATGATGACGTCATCAAAATGAAAAATGGTTATTACTGCGCTTGTAGAGAATTGTCTTAGCTACAACATATCGAAATTTTGAAGAAAATTGATCAATATTTACAGAGATACAATCAATTTTACATAAATATGCTGACGTCATAATATGCAAATTCGTATTTTGAGTTCCAAGGCCATTGTGATGATGTCACGATACACTTAATGGCCAAATGAGACATGGAATCATATTTCCGACTCATACTCTATCTTAATATGAAAAAAAAATGAGGATCCCGGTGCATTCCAAAGAGCTATAACGGATTTTGTATAGGCATGTTTTTGCCCATATATGCTATGTATTAAATGACCTCGCGCGCACTGACATTTATCTTGAATTTACGCTCATCTTGTTAATAATGGTCATAAAGAGATAAACATGGAATCAAATTCCTTGAAAAAATATGAGAAATATCATGAAAGAAAAAAAAATGGCGATTCTATGTTTTTTAATGGTGTTACGCGCGAAAACGCGCGCGCATGCTCGTACGCGCGATTTTTTATAAAATGCTTAAAATGACCTGAAACGTATGCAAAATAAATTTGAGACGATTTTGAGCATTTAAAAATTTTGCGCGCGCACTGACGCGCGGACGTACGCGCACGCGCGCGTTTTTTCACCTGAAATTAACCGGACTGATATTAACCTTAATCATGATAAATATGAATGAAAAATACCTTTTGGTTATGAAGATATGATCATGAGATGATTTTCAGAAAATTTCACAAAATGGCGCCTAGATGACGTCATCAGTCAAGGTCAAGGTTGAAAACCTTACCGTGTCTTGTCCATATGCCTATACATATGTGTGTAAAATATCAAAGCATTTGATTGAACTATTTCAAAGTTATCTTGCTAACAAAAAAGTGGCAAGAATTAAGAAAAATAAATAAATAACTAGACATATAATACTTGTTTGGAACAAGTATAGGTGGGCTGGTCAACTAACATTTGAGACAAAATAGAGCAAAAATAAGCGACATACTGCTTACAAATTCTTAAAAGACAATATCATGTAGATTCATAACGTGAACTAAATTCACCTTCTATAGGCATAACACGCAAATTATGAAGTTTTTGACATGAGGCCTTTAATCAACATTTTCACTATGATGACGTCATCAAAATGAAAAATGGTTATAACTGCGCTTGTAGAAAATTGTCTTAGCTACAACATACCGAAATTTTGAAGAAAATTGATCAATATTTACAGAGATACAATCAATTTTACATAAATATGCTGACGTCATAATATGCAAATTCGTTTTTTGAGTTCCAAGGCCATTGTGATGATGTCACGATACACTTAATGGCCAAATGAGACATGGAATCATATTTCCGACTCATACTCTATCTTAATATGAAAAAAAATTGAGGATCCCGGTGCATTCCAAAGAGCTATAACGGATTTTGTATAGGCATGTTTTTGCCCATATATGCTATGTATTAAAAGACCTCGCGCGCACTGACATTTATCTTGAATTTACGCTCATCTTGTTAATAATAGTCATAAAGAGATAAACATGGTATCAAATTCCTTGAAAAAATATGAGAAATATCATGAAAGAAAAAAAAATGGCGATTCTATGTTTTGTAGTGGTGTTACGCGCGAAAACGCGCGCGCATGCTCGTACGCGCGATTTTTTATAAAATGCTTAATATGACCTGAAACGTATGCAAAATAAATTTGAGACGATTTTGAGTATTTAAAAATTTTGCGAGCGCACTGACGCGCGGACGTACGCGCACGCGCGCGTTTTTTGACCTGAAATTAACCGGATTGATATTAACCTTAATCATGATAAATATGAATGAAAAATACCTTTTGGTTATGAAGATATGATCATGAGATGATTTTCAGAAAATTTCACAAAATGGCGCCTAGATGACGTCATCAGTCAAGGTCAAGGTTGAAAACGTTACCGTGTTTTGTCCATATGCCTATACATATGTGTATCAAATATCAAAGCATTTGATTGAACCATTTCAAAGTTATCGTGCTAACAAAAAAGTGGCAAGAATTAAGAAAAATAAATAAATAATAAATAATAAATAAATAAATAAAGGCAATTTTAACAAAAATATAAGGTGGTCTGTATTAGATACAGCCCACCTGATAAATAATAAATAAATAAATAAAGGCAATTTTAAGACTGATATTGACCTTGATCATAATAAATATGAATGAGAAATACCTTTTGGTTATGAAGATACGATCAAGAGTTTATTTTCAGAAAATTTCACAAAATGGCGCCTAGATGACGTCATCAGTCAAGGTCAAGGTTGAAAACCTTACCGTGTCTTGTCCATATGCCTATACATATGTGTGCCAAATTTCAAGTGATTTGATTTAGACAATTTCAAGTTATCTTGCTAACAAAAAAGTGGCGAGAATTAAGAAAAATAAATAAATAACTAGACATAATACTTGTTTGGAACAAGTATAGGTGGGCTGGTCAACTTAAATTTGAAAACAAAATAGAGCAAAAGTAAGCGAGATACTGCTTGAAAATTCTTAAAAAACACTATCATGTAGATTCATTACGTGAACGAAATTCACCTTCTATAGTCATAACACGCAAATTATGACATTTCTGACATGAGGCCTTCAATCAAAATTTTCACTCTGATGACGTCATCAAAATGAAAAATGGTTTTTATTAAACTTGTAGAGAATTATCTTAGCTACAACATATTGAAATTTTGAAGAAAATCAATCAATATATACAGAGATACAATCAATTTTCCATAAATATGCTGACGTCATAATATGCAAATTCGTATTTTGAGTTCCAAGGCCATTAAGATGATGTCACGATACACTTCATGGCCAAATGAGACATGAAATCATATTTCTGACTCATACTCTTTTCAAATATTAAAACAGAATTGGGGTCCAGGTGCATCCCAAAGAGCTATAAGGGATTGTGTATAGGCATTTTTTTGCCCATGTATGTTATGTATTACAAGAGCTCGCGCGCACTGACATTTATCTTTAATTTACGCTCATCTTGTTAATAATGGTCATAAAGAGATAAACATGGTATCAAATTCCTTGAAAAAATATGAGAAATATCATGAAAGAAAAAAAAATGGCGATTCTATGTTTTGTAGTGGTGTTACGCGCGAAAACGCGCGCGCATGCTCGTACGCGCGATTTTTTATAAAATGCTTAATATGACCTGAAACGTATGCAAAATAAATTTAAGACGATTTTGAGCATTTAAAAATTTTGCGCGCGCACTGACGCGCGGACGTACGCGCACGCGCGCGTTTTTTGACCTGATATTAACCGGACTGATATTAACCTTAATCATGATAAATATGAATGAAAAATACCTTTTGGTTATGAAGATATGATCATGAGATGATTTTCAGAAAATTTCACAAAATGGCGCCTAGATGACGTCATCAGTCAAGGTCAAGGTTGAAAACCTTACCGTGTCTTGTCCATATGCCTATACATATGTGTGTCAAATATCAAAGCATTTGATTGAACCATTTCAAAGTTATCTTGCTAACAAAAAAGTGGCAAGAATTAAGAAAAATAAATAAATAACTAGACATATAATACTTGTTTGGAACAAGTATCGGTGGGCTGGTCAACTAAAATTTGAGACAAAATAGAGCAAAAATAAGCGACATACTGCTTACAAATTCTTAAAAGACAATATCATGTAGATTCATAACGTGAACTAAATTCACCTTCTATAGGCATAACACGCAAATTATGAAGTTTTTGACATGAGGCCTTTAACCAAAATTTTCACTATGATGACGTCATCAAAATGAAAAATGGTTATTACCGCGCTTGTAGAGAATTGTCTTAGCTACATCATATCGAAATTTTGAAGAAAATTGATCAATATTTACAGAGATACAATAAATTTTACATAAATATGCTGACGTCATAATATGCAAATTCGTATTTTGAGTTCCAAGGCCATTGTGATGATGTCACGATACACTTAATGGCCAAATGAGACATGGAATCATATTTCCGACTCATACTCTATCTAAATATGAAAACAAATTGAGGATTCCGGTGCATTCCAAAGAGCTATAACGGATTTTGTATAGGCATGTTTTTGCCCATATATGCTATATATTAAAAGAGCTCGCGCGCACTGACATTTATCTTGAATTTACGCTCATCTTGTTAATAATGGTCATAAAGAGATAAACATGGTATCAAATTCCTTGAAAAAATATGAGAAATATCATGAAAGAAAAAAAAATGGCGATTCTATGTTTTGTAATGAAGTTACGCGCGAAAACGCGCGCGCATGCTCGTATGCGCGATTTTTTATAAAATGCTTAAAATTACCTGAAACGTATGCAAAATAAATTTGAGACGATTTTGAGCATTTAAAAATTTTGCGCGCGCACTGACGCGCGGACGTACGCGCATGCGCGCGTTTTTTGACCTGAAATTAACCGGACTGATATTGACCTTGATCATGATAAATATGAATGAGAAATACCTTTTGGTTATGAAGATATGATCATGAGATGATTTTCAGAAAATTTCACAAAATGGCGCCTAGATGACGTCATCAGTCAAGGTCAAGGTTGAAAACCGTACCGTGTCTTGTCCATATGCCTATACATATGTGTGCCAAATATCAAAGCATTTGATTGAACCATTTCAAAGTTATCTTGCTAACAAAAAAGTGGGTCAAAATAAGAAAAATAAATAAATAACTAGACATAATACTTGTTTGGAACAAGTATAGGTGGGCTGGTCAACTTAAATTTGAAAACAAAATAGAGCAAAATTAAGCGAGAAACTGCTTGAAAATTCTTAAAAAACACTATCATGTAGATTCATTACGTGAACGAAATTCACCTTCTATAGTCATAACACGCAAATTATGAAATTTCTGACATGAGGCCTTCAATCAAAATTTTCACTCTGATGACGTCATCAAAATGAAAAAGGGTTTTTATTGAACTTGTAGAGAATTATCTTAGCTACAACATATTGAAATTTTGAAGAAAATCAATCAATATATACAGAGATACAATCAATTTTCCATAAAGATGCTGACGTCATAATATGCAAATTCGTAATTTGAGTTCCAAGGCCATTAAGATGATGTCACGATACACTTCATGGCCAAATGAGACATGAAATCATATTTCTGACATATACTCTTTTCAAATATTAAAACAGAATTGGGGTCTAGGTGCATCCCAAAGAGCTATAATGGATTGTGTATAGTTATTTTTTTGCCCATGTATGTTATGTATTACAAGAGCTCGCGCGCACTGACATTTATCTTTAATTTACGCTCATCTTGTTAATAATGGTCATAAAGAGATAAACATGGTATCAAATTCCTTGAAAAAATATGAGAAATATCATGAAAGAAAAAAAAATTGCGATTCTATGTTTTGTAGTGGTGTTACGCGCGAAAACGCGCGCGCATGCTCGTACGCGCGATTTTTTATAAAATGCTTAATATGACCTGAAACGTATGCAAAATAAATTTGAGACGATTTTGAGCATTTAAAAATTTTGCGCGCGCACTGACGCGCGGACGTACGCGCACGCGCGCGTTTTTTGACCTGAAATTAACCGGACTGATATTAACCTTAATCATGATAAATATGAATGAGAAATAACTCACCGTTATGAAATTATGAGCATAAGTAAATTTTCAGAAAATTTCACAAAATGGCGCCTAGATGACGTCATCAGTCAAGGTCAAGGTTGAAAACCTTACCGTGTCTTGTCCATATGCCTATACATATGTGTGTCAAATATCAAAGCATTTGATTGAACCATTTCAAAGTTATCGTGCTAACAAAAAAGTGGCAAGAATTAAGAAAAATAAATAAATAATAAATAATAAATAAATAAATAAAGGCAATTTTAACAAAAATATAAGGTGGTCTGTATTAGATACAGCCCACCTGATAAATAATAAACTAGACATATAATACTTGTTTGGAACAAGTATAGGTGGGCTGGTCAACTAAAACTTGAGACAAAATAGAGCAAAAATAAGCGACATACTGCTTACAAATTCTTAAAAAACAATATCATGTAGATTCATAACGTGAACTAAATTCACCTTCTATAGGCATAACACGCAAATTATGAAGTTTTTGACATGAGGCCTTTAATCAAAATTTTCACTATGATGACGTCATCAAAATGAAAAATGGTTATTACTGCGCTTGTAGAGAATTGTCTTAGCTACAACATATCGAAATTTTGAAGAAAATTGATCAATATTTACAGAGATACAATCAATTTTACATAAATATGCTGACGTCATAATATGCACATTCGTATTTTGAGTTCCAAGGCCATTGTGATGATGTCACGATACACTTAATGGCCAAATGAGACATGAAATCATATTTCCGACTCATACTTTATCTAAATATGAAAAATAATTGAGGATCCCGGTGCATTCCAAAGAGCTATAACGGATTTTGTATAGGCATGTTTTTGCCCATATATGCTATGTATTAAAAGAGCTCGCACGCACTGACATTTATCTTGAATTGACGCTCATCTTGTTCATAATGGTCATAAAGAGATAAACATGGTATCAAATTCCTTGAAAAAATATGAGAAATATCATGAAAGAAAAAAAAATGGCGATTCTATGTTTTGTAATGGTGATACGCGCGAAAACGCGCGCGCATGCTCGTACGCGCGATTTTTTATAAAATGCTTAAAATGACCTGAAACGTATGCAAAATAAATTTGAGACAATTTTGAGCATTTAACATTTTTGCGCGCGCATTGACGCGCGGACGTACGCGCACGCGCGCGTTTTTTGACCTGAAATTGACCGGACGGATATTGACCTTGATCATGATAAATATGAATGAGAAATTACTTTTGGTTATGAAGATATGAACAAGAGTTGATTTTCAGAAAATTTCACAAAATGGCGCCTAGATGACGTCATCAGTCAAGGTCAAGGTTGAAAACGTTATTGTGATTTCTCTATATGCCTATACTTATGTGTGCCAAATTTCAAGTTATTTGATTGATCCATTTTCAAGTTATCTTGTGAACAAAAAAGTGGCGAGAATTAAGAAAAATAAATAAATAACTAGACATATAATACTTGTTTGGAACAAGTATAGGTGGGCTGGTCAACTAACATTTGAGACAAAATAGAGCAAAAATAAGCGACATACTGCTTACAAATTCTTAAAAAACAATATCATGTAGATTCATAACGTGAACTAAATTCACCTTCTATAGGCATAACACGCAAATTGTGTAGTTTTTTACATGAGGCCTTTAATCAAAATTTTCACTATGATGACGTCATCAAAATGAAAAATGGTTATTACTGCGCTTGTAGAGAATTGTCTTAGCTACAACATATCGAAATTTTGAAGAAAATTGATCAATATTTACAGAGATACAATCAATTTTACATAAATATGCTGACGTCATAATATGCAAATTCGTATTTTGAGTTCCAAGGCCATTGTGATGATGTCACGATACACTTAATGGCCAAATGAGACATGGAATCATATTTCCGACTCATACTCTATCTTAATATGAAAAAAAATGAGGATCCCGGTGCATTCCAAAGAGCTATAACGGATTTTGTATAGGCATGTTTTTGCCCATATATGCTATGTATTAAATGACCTCGCGCGCACTGACATTTATCTTGAATTTACGCTCATCTTGTTAATAATGGTCATAAAGAGATAAACATGGAATCAAATTCCTTGAAAAAATATGAGAAATATCATGAAAGAAAAAAAAATGGCGATTCTATGTTTTTTAATGGTGTTACGCGCGAAAACGCGCGCGCATGCTCGTACGCGCGATTTTTTATAAAATGCTTAAAATGACCTGAAACGTATGCAAAATAAATTTGAGACGATTTTGAGCATTTAAAAATTTTGCGCGCGCACTGACGCGCGGACGTACGCGCACGCGCGCGTTTTTTCACCTGAAATTAACCGGACTGATATTAACCTTAATCATGATAAATATGAATGAAAAATACCTTTTGGTTATGAAGATATGATCATGAGATGATTTTCAGAAAATTTCACAAAATGGCGCCTAGATGACGTCATCAGTCAAGGTCAAGGTTGAAAACCTTACCGTGTCTTGTCCATATGCCTATACATATGTGTGTAAAATATCAAAGCATTTGATTGAACTATTTCAAAGTTATCTTGCTAACAAAAAAGTGGCAAGAATTAAGAAAAATAAATAAATAATAAATAATAAATAAATAAATAAAGGCAATTTTAACAAAAATATAAGGTGGTCTGTATTAGATACAGCCCACCTGATAAATAAAGGCAATTTTAACAAAAATATAAGGTGGTCTGTATTAGATACAGCCCACCTGATAATAATAATTATGATAATGATAATAATAATCCTCATCATTATTGTAATTGTGTTTATTGTTATTAGCCGCATTCACACGGTGAAAGCCAATTCAGACGGTAAAAAAAAGAAAATCTTACAAGTATTTTGTGGTTATCTTGTGGTTTGGAAACCACAAGATAACCACAAGATTAAACAGGCGCGGATCTACGGGGGGGGGGGGGTTAGGCGCTGGAGAGAAACCCTTTCAAGTGCAAATATTGTGAGAAGATATTCAACTAATCTGGTAACTTAACCAAACACATGATAACTCTGGATATAACTGTGTATTTAACTGTTACTTGATTAAAAAAGACGTTATCATGCACTGCTTTTTATGGTCTCCATTGTGTTAAAAGATGCCAGGAAAACATCACTTACGGGGTTCAAATAAACACCCCCAAAAAATCGGCTCGCCGCTTCGCGGCTCGTGGACGATGCTCCGCATCGTCATTATTTTGGTCAACCCCCCCCTTAGCAAAAAGCTAGATCCGCCCCTGAGTCATCCCCCCCTTTGTACGAACCTGTCTACGCCACTGGTACAAATTATGTGACTTGTATTTACATATAGTGAGTATTCCATTGTTTATATGCTATGATAATATATATGCCATAATTCAAACCCTACACAATATATTTTGCATACTTAGCTAATATACCCTTTGATATTCAGATGTATAGTTTATGGCTCCTCGATCGTCCAAACTAATTTATAAATGGCTTCCTTTGACAAAATTACGATAAAAGTCAAGATAAGGGAAGCAATATACCTGTAGGAACTAATTTAACGAAGACTAGGTTCACTGTTCGTACGAAAGCCGCTTCTAGTTGCATTGATATCTTTGTAAGTTTCGTAGGCCAGTATGTACGTAATACAGCCATACCACGGGCTGCATGAATCGCCCTATCATTGTCCCCACCACAGGTCCGTACACACTAAGTAAAAATGGTGCAATTATGCACCTTTATAGGGGTGCAAACCGATGCAACAATGGCAGCACCTGTAGGGGTAAAATCCTGCACCCTTTTTAAAGGTGCAATCCTGCACCCTTTAAAAGGGTGCCAGATTGAACCTTTAGGGGACATGTTAGTACCCTTTATGGTTCAATCCTGTACCTTTAGGGGAAATGTTAGTACCCTTTATGGTTCAATCCTGCACCTTTAGGGGATATGTTAGTACCCTTTATGGTTCAATCCTGCACCTTTAGGGGTGTAAACCGATGCAACACTAGCATCACCTTTATGGGTTCAATCCTTTAAAAGGGTGCCAGATTGCACCTTTTAGGAGACATGTTTATAGTACCCTTGATGGTTCAATCCTGCTCCATTAAGGGTGCAAACCAATACAATAGCAGCACCTTTAGGGGTTCAATCCTGCACGCTTTAAAAGGTGCAATGCTGAACCCATACTCGAGGATCGCTCGTAAAATTCGCTCGTACACAAATAAATTACATATTAAACATGCATGTTGTTTCTCGGTTATAGTAATCAAATAATCAATATATCTATTGCTAAAACGTGAATGTAATTGTAACATGATCAGACAAATTAATATATTGGTTAATGATTGCCGAAGGAAAATACAAATCACAAAATTGATGTGCATTGTCATAATTTGCTAAACAAATCATGATAAATTTATTTGTATACGTGAACACGTGTAAAGTAATCATGAATATGCATGCAATATGCAAACTTTTATTTTGCACCCTTATTTGGTCGATAGGGTTCATTTTTGAAAATAAGCAGAAATAAAGTCGTAGAACTGACTACTTATTTCTGTGAAAGGATGCAATGGCAACCAATCGAAACACATTGGTCATAAACATTCCACTGCAACCAGTGGCGTACGCAGGATTTATTCAAGGGGGGGGGGGTGTTAACATTTTTAAATCGGGCCGAAAATTCGGCAACGTCTCAGCAAGCCGCTGAATAAGCAAGGGGGGGTTAGAGCACATTTTTTTTTTTTTTTTTTTTTTTGGGGGGGGGGGGGGGAGGTCACTATTTTGGGTCACCCTTTGGTCATTTTTTATTTTTTATTTAAAAAAAAAATGATGGGCGGTTTTCACCAAAAATCACACACAAACAAACAAAAATGAGGGAGGGGTTCAACCCCAAACCCCCCCTCCCCCGCTGCGTACAAGCATGACTGCAACCAATCATGAGCATGACATCATGGCTTCCTACTACTAGCCCATGCTGGAAAGAGATGTAATCCTTTAACCGAAAGATAGTTGATAGCGGTAAAGACTAAAGAGCGATGAATATGGTAGGTAACCTATGTTACAACACCATAATATGTACTCTGTCGCTCATAAAGGTGGAATATATTTTTTTTATTCCAATTCATGGAATTATTTTAAAAATAATTTAAAAATAGTAGATCTAGATAATAGTATACATCCTTAGATTTTATTGAATAATAATTTGCCAATGTGTGTTTTGCGTGACTGCTAAAGCATGTGTATGCTACTATGCTTATCAACTAGGGGACCTATGCCCTTAAGTCATAAATGACAGTAATGAGGATTAATGCCCCACAAAAAGGCACTAATATAGCACATCGACACGGTTTTGATCCTGGGGCCTCACAGTTACGAGGCCATTGCTTTGTCACTGAACCATGACTGTACGCAGCGGGGGCTAGGGTAGGGGGCAGTTTCCATAAATTAAAAAAAAAACAGAAAATGCAATAAATTTTCAATAATTTATTGCATTTAACCCCGGTGCCTAACATAACAAATATTTCTATGTGCCCATGCCTTGAGCCATAATGCATGGCCGTCCAGAGGATTTTTTTATGTTGGGAACCGAGGTAAAATGCAATAAATTATTAAAAATGTATTGCATTTTCTGTTTGTTTTTTTATTTATGGAAACTGCCCCCTACCCTAGCCCCCGCTGCGTACAGTCATGGTTCAGTGACAAAACAATGGCCTCGTAAAAGTAAGGCCCCAGGATCAATACCGTGTCGATGTGCTATATTAGTGCCCTTTTGTGGGGCATTAATCCTCATTAGTGTAATTTATGACTTGAGAGCGTAGGTCCCCTATTTAATAAGCATAGTAGCATACACATGCTTTAGCAGTTCCGCAAAACACACATTGGCAAGTTATTATTCAATTAAATCAGAGAATGTATACTATTATCTATATCTATTATTTTAAATAATTTTAAAATAATTTCATAATTGGGGTAAAACTAAAATATTCCACCTTTATGAGCGACAGTGTATGTTCTCGTTATTTCAGACAAATTAAAACTCTTACGGGATAATACATATGTATCAACAAAACAAAAAAATAAGACCAAAGACTGAGACTATCAAAAGATCTTTTAAACGAAATAACTTGCCACATGATCTACACAGTGCCCGTCATTTAATACTTTTAAGGCAAAGCGTGTTCGATACGACATTGAAACCTTACACAACTGTACAGGAGTAAAAGATCTTCTTAGAAATTGATTAAATGAATGAATTCTAAAGACATTTTATTTTCAAAATTGCTTACTATCCTGAACACGAAACGAAATATTTATCGGCCAAATTTTCAAATTTTGGGACACACACAAAAAAGTGCTCTTACAACCCCCCCCCCCCCCCCATTCTGTCCGGTGATTGAAAGGTTGTCTGAGATCTAGTGAGAATTTTTGTTTTCTTCTCCTTAATTAATCTTTGTTGATGGATCGAGATGCACTTTCAGAATTCGATTCAATTCTTTTGATATTCATATTTCATAATATTTTCGTTTTGTTTAAATGCATAATTACAATGTACATGCGGGATGTGGGATAAACTCATATTCAGTATTTGAAAGTTATATCACATAATTATTATTGTTATGAAAGTTTAATCATGTGTTTCGAATACATCATAGGCTATTTTGGGAGATTAGCAAAGCACTGTTCCTAGGAGTATTTTGAGTTAATGTGTAATACTGTATATACCATTATACACGTTCCTGCTAAAGATACTGGCTCTACAAGACTACGACACGACATGTGTATGTAAACAAAAGCACGTTGCATGCATGGTACGGAAACGCGTACTCGAAGCAGGTCAGTACTAGTCTGCAAGCACAGACACTTTATCAACAAATCATTGTGCCTTGAGAGAAGCCTAGCCCAGCTACCTACTGGTTGTGTCAGGAGCAGCTACTGTACATGGTCTATGGTAGTCTTATCAGGAGCAGCTACAGTACATGGCCTACGCCTAATCACCTATGGTAGTCTTATAGTGCAGACTCACTTTTTCGACTGACCAGGGTTTGTGCTTGCAGACTAGGTCAGTACAGTCAGTTCGATTGTTACGAAACAACAATTTGCATTATTACATAGAGTCTAACTTAGATCTAATTGCGCTGCAGACCACATAACCATCACACATATCCATGAGTGGCCACGTACGAACCAGTACACAAATATCATGCTGAGAATCTGATAAGCTTGAGACAGCTACACTGAAAGACGCCGATTAGAGACGTTAAAAAGAACTACAACTAGTATAGGTAAGTTTAGAAACAGTCACTAACAGACCAGCTAAGGAAGATGTTGCCAGCGCCAGCGTATTTTTGTATAAGTACGCCCACCGGCGCGGCTCGGCAGCGGTCCCGTGGTTAGTGGTGTGCGCGTGAGGTGCCGTGAACGAAATGACAACAAATGTTGGAAAGAAGTCTGAAGTGCTGTCATGGCTCATGCACTGCATGCACTGAATGTTCGATATTCATTCATTCGATATTCATTACCAAAAACGAACGTTTTCCTAAATGTTTGCCATTGATTTGGTAGCATGTCTTTTAGTGAATATTACTATTAGGCCTAGTCAGTTTTACTCGTAATCGGTTCCAAATTCTGTCGTCTTTTTTAAAGTTGGCGGGATCATGTTCAGATATCACAGGCTATAACAAACATTTTAATGGGTTCGGGCTTTACAGTGAATATAATCATTGCTAACAACTTCTCATTACTGGTATTTCATTTATATTTTGCTGGGCCTACACTCCAGCTGTTGCATGATAAACAGTTTCAAGAGCAATTTGGACTTTTCTGAAGTTCATTACATGCATATTACACATCATTTATACAGTGAATGATGTTCTCTAGTAGATCTAGAGTTTGTTTGATAATATCTCTTTCATTTTCTTTTCCAGCAAACAGATTTACACCATGGATACTAACTCAAATAACAGTACTGGTGGTCCATTTATCATTGATGAATACAACTTAGCCCTATGTGCCATTGTTACCGTGGCAATGCAGACGTCTTTCTTCATTGTAGCAGCAACATGTAAATTTGACAAGGTCACAGATTTTGCCGGAGGAACCAACTTTGTCGTCTTAGCATTACTCTCATTCTTACTAGCTCAGGTAAATGATAATTTAAAGGCAATGTCTTTCTCTTGAGAATAATTGAAGTCTTGCATAAAACATGAACTTGAAAATTTGTTCTTTTTTCACAATCTGTAGTAAAATGAACTGTTTGGTAAGCCAGGCTGCAAGCTTCTCCAGACTTTTGTTGTAGCTGGCGCTGTTACAGGATACAGACCAAAACACTTGGTCTGTCAATCAAAAATTTGAAACTGTTGGAGTGTTATAACATTGAGTGGTATGCAGGACTGGTTGGTGCAGATCATTTCTTGCCAAACAACCTAAAAATCAAAGCATAATCCAACATACTTATTTACATAATTGCAAATTGACTCTGAATTTTCTCGAAATTAAGTCTGTTTTCATCTCTCATTCATCTTTTTCAGTATTTTCCATTATGAGGAAGTGGCCATAACAGAAATTGTTAATTATTGAAGGACAGATTTTATATAATATAACAGATAACTCTGCATAACTTCAAATTCAAATTTCCCAATGAAAGTTGAATGGAAAAAAAAGAAAGAAAGTAAACATGTTATTTACGCTTCCTATGTCTAATTTTGCATTTACAAGTAAAAAAATGTTGTGTGTGCTCCGAACAGGCTTGACTTCTGCAGAGTTTTACTGTATTTTCATTTTCCTCTTTCAGACGTATGGTGTGCGTCAGATAGTGGCGACTGTTCTAGTGTGCTTGTGGGGCATTCGTCTCTCAGGATATCTCTTGTATAGGATCATCAAGATAGGCGAAGACAAGCGATTTGATGACAAACGAGAGAATTGCCTCAAGTTTGCCGGTTTCTGGATATTCCAGGTGAGATTAAGGATCATGGTCAGGTCCAATATTTTGGTCTTGTAAACATCATCAAGTATCGCACAGTTTTCAGAACAAATATTGATATCAAATGTGTTTTGCAATTAGTGTTTGGATTGATAAAGCTCTAGTAGGGCTTTTATCTTTTAATACAATGAGCAGATACTAAAATCTTAGATGTGGTCTTATACGAGTATAAGTTAGGCATAGCTTGACAACAAGTGTGATATGTTATTCCAGGAATTGTGATTTACATGGCAGTTCTGTTTTTATTTTATCCAAGAGACCACTGTATTTTGTATCACTCTGTATTAAACTATTAATGTAAGGTTGATCTTTCATCCTGCTACAGGCTATATGGGTCTTCACTGTAAGTCTCCCACTCATCTTCATCAATGCTAAGAAATACGATGAGGGAACTTCTTTTGAGGCCCTGGACTACGTAGGGACAGCCCTGTTTAGTCTTGGTCTACTTATCGAGACCATTGCTGACCAACAGAAGTTCAATTTCCGCAACGACCCAGCCAACAAAGGGAAATGGTGTCAAGCAGGTATTCCCTTCCTTGCTTTCGTTTAATGATAGAGATAATCTTGTCTCTTCATGCTATGCAGATTGGAATTTCACTTTTCTCACCCCAAATCATCTAGACACTGTCACCTCCCTAGTAATCTTAGTTTTTGCAGTTTAGATGAACAACAACTTAAAATTTCTTTTGATTAGTTTCCTTGAATATTCAAGAAAAGCAATAGGAGTGCAACCATGTCTTCATATATGTTTGCACCATGCTTGTACCATCTTGGCTAGATTTTCCATCCAAAATCAGACTAAATCTGTGATATCTTATGAAGTAGACGTCTACATGTACCAAGAACACTGATATAATTATATGAAAAATGATGTGAAAACAAGCTGTTGATGTCAAGAGGATGAAGTGAAAACCTAGCAATGACCATTTTAAACTAAAATTTTACAGTTTGAGTGAAAGACTGAAAGTTCATCTCTGCAGGAAGTACTTCCTTCCTCTTTGAAGTAGATATTATGTAATCTTGAAAGATAGTCACCAGGTCCATATCAAGAAGATAAATAAAACTTCAGATTCCTTCTGAAATTGTTTTTACTGTATACCGTATCTGTTTTTCTCTCATTCCCCCTCCTTTTCCTAATTTCCTTTATGAATAACTTGCATCAAAACTTGAAGTCCAATTCTAAAGCCTCTGTCCTTAGAGTGGTGCTGTCTTATAGAGCAATATGTCTTGTTCAGTAAGAGGCATTATCTTTAAAATAAAGCCCAGTTATGGTCATGCGATTGCATTGTGAAAGAAACGTTGTGAAATTGATCAGAAAAGGTTGATCATCTAGCATATAAGTATTGGTGTGCACTGCAAGGTTCTGGAATCATTAAAATCATAAGAATTTTGGCCCAGTCTTCGTAAGGTTGCAAGCACTGTACACAGAAAGATGTACCGTATATAGGACTACGCACATGTGATATCTATTACGTCCAAATAGATAAACCAATTTACCAAATATATCAATAGTAGGCGGTTTCCCGGCAAAAATTTTATCATCATGTATCAGACAAAACATATTCTTTGACATGATTAGTAATAAGAGCTTCATTTCATTTATTGAGAGGGGGGCGTTTCCAAACTGGTCTTTACCTTAAATCTTTATACCTGTGTAGATACAAACTTTTACCTTTGTCAGATGAATTGGTTAAGATTTGGGGTAATACGGTCAAAGGTCACAGCGATAGCTAGAAAAACAATTGGAGGCTAAAATTTCTCACAATTGCAATACAATTTTCTCCAGATATAAGAATTGCATTAAAATTGTTTTGTCAAAACTTAAGTGTTGACTAGCTTGCATTTAATTGCATCTGCATGTATAAGGAAACTGGCTGTAGTACGTACATGTACCTACACAATCTGTAAATGAACAGTTTGGTGACTTGGTCTCTTTCTTTGCCTCTCTGCATGGTCATTCATATAGACGCAAATTGTCAGTAGGATTGCTAGTGGCTTGTGCAACACAATGGCTTTGTAAAATTACAGATTTCAGGTCTTGATTAGCTCTATGACAACCCTCTTAACCCCGGTATAGATTTATCTTGCTCTGAAATAGTTATATAATCTTCAAGTATTTGGTATATCCATCCCATGATAAATACAATGTGTCACAGGATGATTATTTGTGTAGCACATAACAAGTTAAAGGCACAGTATTGTGGTTAACTAGTTGTTGTTGCCTGCGCCTGTAATCCAGCTAACAATGGAAGTTACAAACTGATTCAGCCAAGGACGCAGGTTCGAAACTGAGTCACGTCTGTCGGATGGTGACGTTTAAAGGTCGGTCCCCAGATGTAAATAGTGATATCTGATT